>PVKN010016164.1:0-18041 GCA_004027915.1 Capromys pilorides
TACAAAACAACCTGATGCCAGAGGTAACAGAATCCTCGAGTTGTGGGACCCCCAGGGGGCTGGGGAACCTCTAAACTCCAGGGAAGCACTACTACCACCGCTATTAGAGCAGGCCCACCCAGACCTGGGTGTCCAAAATGCATGGGAGAAGACAAGGGAGGAGAGAAGGGGGAAGACAGACGACAGCTCTTCCACATCCTGGACTTGGAGCAGTCTGAGTCACATCTGGAAGAAGATTCCTTTCTACATGAGCTTTGTTTGCAGTTTTGACTGTTATGTGGACACATGTGACCAAAATGAGGCTCTATTTTTTTAAACTCAAAGACACATAAAAATCCCGTATTTTTTGAAAGAGATTCCCTCCAGATTGTGCCTTAAATGGTAGAGCAAAGTTTAAGCGGGGAGAAATAATAATGTTCTGTACCACCAACTCTTCGACTTCTTAAACCTAAAGGTGATTTTTTTTTTAAGTTGTCTGTTAATTCCTCAGAAAAAGGAAGGAGGAAGAAACTGTTGCTTGAAGAACATGAAAAATTATCCTTTTTAAAAAACAATAAGCTAGCATTGAAGTTTCATTTTTAGGTAAAAGGAGATGGGCACTCAGTGAGGAGGGGACACCCCAGAGCAACCACGGAGTGGACCCAACACCTGATCCCCAGCCCTCTTGGGTTTTTCCAAGGACCACCACCAGAGGCAAGCTGGCCACCCATCATGAGCTCCACCCAGAGAGAGCCCAGATCATCCCACTCCCTTTATCTTTCAGATGCTAGTGCCTAAGCTCAGAGCTGAACAGCCAATGCCAGTTAGATGGTCCCCAATTTTTAGTGTTCACCCACCACTTTGCAGGCCCCACTGAGCAAGAATCCAAAGCCCACAGCTACCTATGTGAGACGTCCTTCAGTAGGGTTTATTCTTGGTATAACCTCTCCAGAGATCCTTCTGGAATATGCTGCAACTGCAGGGATCTTGTACAGTACTCAGACAGCACGGAGAAGGGCTGCACCCACTTCCTGGGGCTCCTAGAGAGAGCCGTAGCCACCTGCTCAGACACAGCACATGGCAGGGAACGGGGCCTCCAGCAGGCAGAAAAGGAAGTGAGCTCGCTCCGCAGTGTCCTGCTGTGTTTGGAAACTCCATCCAAGAGGCAGCGTATGGATCCATGGATGGGTCTGCTGTCGCGTAATGAAATGGTAATGGGAGGCAGGCCGGAACGTCTCTTTACGCAGCCACCAACGGATGCCATCCACAAGGAGGGCAGCTGCTCCTCCAATCTGCCCTGCATTTTCAAGTCTACACGCTCTTTGGAGACTGCGGGCCACACCCAGGATTTCTCCCTGCCTTCCGAGAACCACCTGCACTTAGACCATCCCCTTCCACCCTTCGGACACTCCGTGCTCCCGGCCTGAGTGCAGAGACTGCTGAGAATCCATGCACCGTGAGACCAGAGTGCTCACAAGAAAGACAGCTCCGGGCGCAGGCAGAGTGCCATGCTGGCGAGCGGTTGTACCCATGCCCAGTTCTGCGAACCGCACACTCTCCCTCTCTTTGTTAAGATAATAATAAACACAAAGCCACAACAACAGTGACAACAAAATCCAAATAAATGATAAACTCCAAAAGAACAGGATGGGACTGTCATCTCTCCCAGATACCTGTTCACCACGACAGTGTCCTGTGCCAATGCTGAGCCATCTCCAGTACACGCCATATGCCTGTTTCTTTACTTAGCGGTATTTGGGATGGGAATCCTTCAGAGAATGGAAGGTCCCGAATATCTGGAAGCCAGACAAGGACAACAGCCGAATGTGCACAGGGATGGTGTGCCCTTAAACAGACACACACTCTCACACACACACACACACACACACACACACACACACACACACAGATTTCTCTCCTAGGCTGTTCATAACTTTACTCATCCATTGATTTTCTATGTATAGTAGCCAATTTAAAAATAAACCCAATGCTAGAAAAGCAGCATAAATTAAGACCGATTTCCTCCTTTTTTTTTTTTTTTTCCACAAATTATCCAGCTGAGATTTAGGCCATGACTCTAGTCTGACACAGGCAGCCAGGTACACCAACCCTCCCAGGGAATCTCCTCCCAGTTCTGATTGGCCCAGAAGAGGGTCTGGAGCTGCATTCCTTGGAAGAAGTCACATCCCCTTTCTAGATGGAGTCTGAGGATGTCAGGTGGGTACAGATTTAATCCCAGCCTCCCAACTCCCTGGCTACAGCATCTACTGGCATTGAGTACATGGTATCTTAAGCTTGGCATTAAGTGACAAGAACCAGAGGTGGGGCAAACAGAGAGCAGCAGGAAGCCGTGGTGTTTCAGCGTTTCAGGACTTCTTTTGATCACGGGAAGGTGTCGGTGGGGAATCTGCCTGGTTGCCACAGGTCTCAGCATGTGGGAGACAGACTCTCCTTGGCAAACACCTGCAGAGGTCCACCAGCCCGGCTGCCCTGACCAGGACTACAGCGCATGTTGGCTGAAACCCAAAAAGTGGTTGTCTTTTTGTTGCCCCTTAGGAAATTAGGAAACTGGAAACGCTGCAAGAACCTCTCAAGGGTAATCGCTTTTCCTGACTGGTATCTTAAGCTTGTCAAGTTCTTAGCCAGAGCTTTCCAAGGCGGGATTGGAGGAAGCATATGGTGTTCGCCCGGTCCATATGACTGGCTGAGCGTCGACCACTACTGTTGATACAATATCTCACTTTTTCCTCAATATTATGACAGCATTTGTCAATGAAAATTAAATTACTGTCAAACTTATCCTGCTAACTTACGGCACAACCATCGGAGAAAGCCAGCGCCGCGCCTTAAGCCAAGGGGACCTTGTCTCTATGCTCAACCAAGAGGCGAGAGAGAAAGACACTGGGACTTCTGTGCCAGCAGGGGTGGCTTGCCAAGCAGCACCAGAACACAATGGCAGCCACCTCCCGTAGCCCATGCCGCTGGAAGGGGGACTATAAAGGTGAAGCAAGCCGCCCTTCCCCAGGGAAATAGCACACATGCTACACGTATGTGTGGGTTCAAAAGGAAGAAGAAAAAAAATATATAGATTTGAAATCAAAGATCTTCGGCGGTGTGTTTAAAATCTAATACGGACATACTGGAGACATCGTACGGAAACACTTAAAAGCTGGATTTGGTCAGAAACTAGTTTCCGCTTCTTCTATACCTTTGAACCGCCCCATCTCTCCTACATTCCAGCATCCAAGATTGAAGTCGCTGCTGTTGTATTTTCCCTCCAAAGGAACTGAATGAATTATGAAATTGTAAAAGTTTCAAAACTCTCACCATCAACATTGTCTTCCTCTTCAATCTCTCTCCTGGAAAGGGTCTGGTTTTTAAGCGTTTGGAAACAAATAGGTGGCTAACCGGATACCAGCGGCTGGATACATCAAGGGCTATGCTGGCATTTGGGCCTTTCCAGCCCCTATCTGATCCATCCCCACCCCGCCTCACCCATTCTGCCAAATTCAGTCTTCTACATGATATGAAGAAGATTCCTTTGGAATGAGATGAACGGATGAAAGTAGCTGAAGATTTTGACGTCTTTATTTTTGTGTATCTTTCAAGAACAAAACATATTGCTAATTTCGGCAGGCAGCTCCTTCAGCAACATTAAACTCCGAGACTTATTGGATGAGACAGGGACACATAGATTAGACCTGGGCAGGACTTCTGGCTTCTAATAAAATTGTTTCTTCATGTAAGAACACTCTAGAGTAATACCTATAGCTAATCTAGAAAGAGAAACAGAAAATGTATCCCCAGCCTATAGGAGGATATTACTTTCATCTTTAAGATCACACTGAGCAATTAAAAACAAACAAAAATGAGAATGCTTCCAATAAACTATTATTCACAGTTTAACTGAGGCCTCTCTCTCCTTTTGGAGATAACACTTACCTTGTGGCCTTTACCTCCCCACCCCCAGAAAGGCTCTGTAAATTCAATGCTCAGAGTCTCTGGACCCAGGGAGGACAGGCTCTCTCTTCCTCTACCCCCTTTTGTTTAGGGAGGTGGCACATGGGACCACGTTTACAAGAAACAAAACACGCCTCCCTGCAGAAAGTCCTTGCTATCAACAGCACGTCAGTGGTTCAGGAAACCCAGGGAGCTCGTCCTAGGAAGCAAGGTATTTCAACATTAGGAGTGCCTACGTAGCCCCCTGAGGCATTCAGTTAGAGCAGGAGAAGGAAGTGGCCGTAAGAGCAAGTCCCAAGCTTCCTCTCCGCACCTACTTTTCGTACTTTTTGGTGACTCCTGCAAATCCCCCCTAAAAAGTGTTTGTCACTCATGCTCAACAGTGACAGTAGGAGCAACTCTCTTTATTAAAATATATATATATATATATATATATATATATATATATATATATATAGAGAGAGAGAGAGAGAGAGAGAGAGAGAGAGAGAGAGACATCACAACAACAGGGCTGTCTATTTCTTGTTAATGGCGGAACCCAAATATCTTAGACAAGTGCTTTATCAGCCGGGTACAGAGAACATCCTAGAACAGTCCTGTCTCTGCTCTTGGAAGCCCCAGCCCTCTGCTAGAGAGATGGTCACAGGTTTTGGTAGGAGGGGACAGCCAGGTCTGGAGACTGGGCTAGCCTCAGGCTGCAGGATTTTGGCGCAGCCGTGGTGAACTCCTGGCGCCAGCAGTCGGGTTTCCATCCCCAAACTGTTCTCCCCAACACAAAGAGGGGCAGCCTGGTGCCGTAGCCAGAGCCAGTGTGGGCGGCAAGGTGACTACACATTTCAGCTTGAACGCTCCGGTGTGGGGCTCGCACCTGATCACCAGATGCTTCGAGCAGATGGCCAGGGAGGGGAGAGCGGGCTCCTGGTTGTTTCGGAGGGGCTACAGGAGAACCAATCCAGAGAGCTGGTTGGGAGTGCCAGGCTGCCCAGCCCAGCCTCCACTCTAGGAGACCTCACAGGCTGGAGCCTGGAGCCCCAGTTCCATTCCGGGGAGCCTTCCAAATGCAAACCTGCCCACAGTGAGGAGTTCAAGCTGGGAGTGGGGCTCGGCCAGCAGGCTTCCTTTTGTCCACGGGCTGCTTTCGGATTTCTTCTCTGGATGGTCTTCTGGAACAGGCCAGGCTGCATCTGTTACTCAATCCAGAAGGTCTCAATAAATGTGATTCATTTGCAAATTAATTTTTCAGCAAGTGGCTGGGTGAGCAATAAAAAGAAGCCTCCCTGTGGTGCCCAGCCTGGCCTCACCTGCAGCCCTGGGGATCTGTTTCCGCTGACCTTGGGCCTGGGAGTGGTGAGTCCTGACAATGCCCCAGCCAGTAGGCAGAGGCAAAAACAGCCTCTGAGACAGGAAGACCGGGCAGCGGGGAAGCAGGCTGTGCCAAGGAGGGAGCTGTGGGAGAACAGAAGATTTTTCAAAGCTTCCCTCTCAGCACAAGCTGCTGGCAAGGTCTACAGGCCAGGGTGGAAAGGGAGCCTCGGCCTGCTCTGGTTTCTGCCCAAGGTCCCCTTTCTCTTCCAGGAAATCCATGTTGTTGCATGCCCAGACACACACAGTCATGCAAATACTGGGACTGCTGGGACGTGTGCACACGCCTGGGCGCTCTCTCTCTCTCTCTCTCTCTCTCTCTCTCTCTCTCTCTCTCTCTCTCTCATTTCTCACTCTCTCACCTCACACACATCTCATTGAGAGCCTAGACTCTGGCTTTTTCATTTATGACATCCTCCTCCTCTCACTCCAATCTGAAAATGTCTGAGACACACAAGGTGTCCAGTGCTCCAGCTTCAGTGAACAAATGAATGAGTGAACGGATGAATGAGTGATGCACAGCCCACCCCCACCCCCAACCCCTGAGTCCTGCCAAGGGGCCAGCTGTGCCTCCTACATGGGACCTCCGGGGCGATCTTGTAAAGAGAATGACAGCTCCCTCCCCTGAGACTGTCTGGCTTCCAAGCCCACGCTTTCTCCAAGTCCTACCTGAGCCACCCCTTCCCCTCCCCCCTGCACAGGTGCCTCTAGGAGCAGGGACAGAGCTCTTCACTACCTGCAGCGGTTCTCATGCGCTGTTTCTTCTTTTATTTAAGTACTGGGAATTGAACCCAAGGCCTTTGCTCTGAGCCGCATCCCCAGTCCTCTTTATTTTGAGACAGGTTCTCACTAGGTCTCTAAGCGACCTGGAATGGCTCAAACTTGCAATCCTTCTGCCTCAGCCTCCCAGAGTGCTGGGGCTGCAGACATGTGCCACCACCCAGGCTTCTGTATTTTTAAACAGTTGCCGGGCTCTGTCAGGTTCTGGCTCAGCAGGGGCCATTCTGCCGGTGTTGGTGTTGTGTGTGAGCCCCTGGTAAGAAGGCCCCTCCCCCTCCTTGCCCTTGGCCTTCCTCCTCATGTGTAAATGTTGGCTGCACCAATTGCTACATGGCAGGGGAATGTCAGGCTGGCAAAGAGAAATTCCCAGCTCACTGTGGACCACAACGAAGCCTACCAGCAGCTCTGCATCCTGGAGTAATTAGCTGTCCTCTTCGAGCTGTGGCTCTTCCTTTAGATTATGGAGACAGTGAGGATGCCCACTTCACAGCACAGTTATAAGGACAGCATGTCAATAGTGGCAGACACCCAGGGCCTGGTCTCTTTTCTTCTCTGACTCCCCTCTCCAGAGGCAGGGCACTCAGTAGGTGCTTGTCAAATGCTTCTTGTCGGGACTGGAGCTGTGAACCGTGTGTGTCCCCCTCCCTCTTCCCGGGCACAGGTGGAGGCAGACTGTGACCCTGTGAATGTTTTCAGTGCTGCAAAGAGGAGGGGCAGGCAGGAGGTCCCCAAGGTCCTTAGTTGGATGGTGACAGGGCTGCAGGGCCAGCGCTGTAATAGGCAACTGTGACTGGTGGCAGACCCTCCGGCCCCAGGCACTCCTGCAAAGACAAGGCTTAGCCCTGCTGCCCTGGCCAGAGGCCAGCGCAGATCATTTCATTTGGCCTACTTAGCGGTCCCTCAGGGGTCCTGGGAAGGAGATGATTCATCTCAGTCCGGGGCACCCTGGTGCAGAGGCCTCCACCCCAGAGAGTGGGCTGCATCCCTGCCTGTCTGCGTGACATGACAGCCAACATCCCCAGGCCCCTCTGCACAGGAAGCAGAAGCAGGCAAGAGTGACGGCAGCCTTGGAAAGAGGCATGATGGGGGCTCAGAAAATCAGCAGTGAAACAGAAACACACCCCTGCCCCTGCCCCTGCCCCGACCACAAGATCCCAACTGCCCAGCCTGTGGAGGGTGGCAAGAGACATAGGGCCCCCATGCTCACTGTCACTTCCTATCTTAGGCCACCCTTAGAGCCAGAATGACACTGGAGAAAGAGCAGTACAAGGAAATTCCTGTTCCCTGTCTTCTTCAGCCCAGCAGTCCACAGAATCCATGAGCCTAAGGAGCTGCACTCAGCACAGGGCCACTGCAGTCCGAGGAGTAAAACAACCCATCTGAAGTCACCCAGCAGGAGGCCAGGGTGGAATCCCCTTGTCTTATCTTGCAGCATAGAGTTCAAAGACTCATCTGGGGGTTGGGAGTGTAATTCAGTGTTGGGGTGTGTACCCCAACTTCTCAAGACCCTAAGTTGGATCTGCAGAATCAAAGAGAGAAAGAGGAGAGGGAGAAAGAAGGTGAGAGGAACAAAAGAGGTGAATGAAGGAAGAGGAAGAGAGGAAGAGGAGGAAGAGGGAGGGTAGAGGAGGGAAGGGAAGGGAAGAGAAGGGAAAAGGACACAAAGAAAGAAAGAAGGAAGGAAGGAAGGAAGGAAGGAAGGAAGGAAGGAAAAAAAGGAGGGATGGGGAGGTGGAAGGGAGGGAGGGAAAGAAAAGGAAAGGTCACCTATATTTTAAAATATTCCTCAACCTCTGGCCTATATAGCCAACAGGATACAGCATGGTAATAAAAATGCTGGGAGTGTAATAATCTACCCAGAAACACAGACTGGCTGGGGAAGCGCACAGGGAATAGGACTGGGGAGCAGCCAGGGACCCCAGCAAGAGGGAAAGAAACCGGGGCCCAGCTGAGCCGGGGCCAGAGACCTCAACACATCCCCACCTCTCTGGTCACTGTGCCTGCCTCTCAGAGTTTTGGCTGATCTTCTAGTATCTATAACCTGGTGTCATAGAGATAAGTGGGGGTGGGCCTCAGGATGGAGCGCCTCCAGGGGAGCGGGCAGACGCCTGCTGGCTGGCTGGGGCCCTGCTCTGGTGCAGTCGCCATGACGTCACATCCGCTCAGCCTTCCCTTCCCTTCTGTGTAAGTCATTAAGAAGCACCTGTGTTTCTCCATCAGCCTGCACCCTTGGGGGGAGCCCCCTCCTGCGTGCCTCACAGAAGCCTGTGACATCTCAGCTCTGTGATGCAGCTGAGGACACCCCGCCCGTGTCCCCGAGAGGTGACAGGAGCAGGCCTTGGAGCTAGGCCTGACTCAACCTGCTTCAAAATGGGCCAGGCCCCTCCGAACTTTGGGCTCCTCAAGGGGCCTCGGTGCCAGCGCTCCTGCCAATGCCAGCTCTCTCACAAACGAACAGCTTGTATCCCCATGAAAATCAATGGATGGAACAAATTGTATTAAATTATGTAAAATGATACTAAAGAGCACATTCTACCAGTGAATAGAAGAAGGGGAAAAAACACCCAGAAAATCTTATTTTAATAAATCTGGTAAAACTATCAGAGACAATTAGGAAGGGAAAGAATGCTAATTTTTTGACACTTCAAGGCACATCTCCTGGCCATCAGCAGAGACATGGAATTTATCCCCTCTCAGGTCAGTCACACATAATTCTTTTGTGTGTCTGACACCTGCAAGTTATTTATCACCCTCACATGCCAGCCAGAGGCCTCTCCTGCCTGCTCCGTTCCATGAAGGCAGACTGGACCCAACTACAGGGAAAAAAAAAATACTAAAACAAAAAACCCCCTCATTTTTTAAACTAAATTTCCTTTCCTTTCACATGGACTTTCACATGGAATTTTTTTCTTGGTAAATAACTGTAATTAGCACTGACCTTGCAATGTAACCTTTTGCCTATATGAGGAAAAAAATCATTTAAAAATATTTTAGCCACTGTCATTCTTTCAATTTGCTAGTGCAGCTGCCATCTGAAAAAAAAAAAAATGAGAAAAGAAAACCCAAGAGTGTCCTAAGACATGTCGTTTAATAGGTCAGAGGCCCTTGTTCAGGCTGTAAACCACCAACCTACACCCCCACGCCCTGAGTCCCCAAAAGGTCACATCCAGAACTTCCCACCGCCCTGGAGCTATGAGAACGTGGAACAGGTCCGTCCAGCGCATTGCTACTTCCTGGAAGCTGGAGCTGTTTGAGCAGACACAGATGGAGTAGGGGTCTCCCAGAGTTAGCCACGCTGGGGGAAGGGGCATTTTGAATGTTGTTTCTTTCATATCTCAGCTGTATGATCTTAAACAAATTTGTGAACCTCCCTGCTCCTGGATCCCCATCTGCAAAGTGGGCCCATGAGAGCTGATTTTGGCCAGCACTCTTGACTCTAACAATATCAACTTCTAGCATAGTTCTTAGTACATTTCATAAATGGTTCCTTCTCAGGTGATGACATTATTATCATATTTTCCTAGCTGTGGTATATAGCAGGGCTAACATTCCTCTTAGACCCCATTTACAAAGGTGTTGGCATTTGGGAGATCTGAACAGATGGTTTTTGAAAATTCTTCTTACTTTTAGTTTTTTAAGTTCTGGGGATTGAACCCAAGACCTTCATGCTAAGGTGTGTTGCTAGCCCTGTTTATTTTTATTTTAGGGCAGGGTCTCCCTAAGTTGCTGAGTTGCCCAAGCTTGGCTCAAGCTTGGCAACCCCCAGGTCCCACTCTCCCACAGTGCTGGGATCAGCATGCATCACCTTGCCCGGCAAAATGCTTCTTGAGCACCCACTGATCCTGTGGATAATGATATGCCAGCTGGAGTGTGAGGCCAGGCGGATCCCTGTGGTCATGCCCTTGAGGTGTGATGGGAAGAGATCCCCTGGGCTAGGATGCTGATGTCATGCTGCTTGACCCTCCAGCCACCAGAATTATGACTGAGATGAATATTTTTCCTTTGTAATCCTAGTGCTTGAGAGGCTGAGGCAGGAGTTCGAGACCAGCCTAGGCTACAAAAGTGAGCTCAAGGCCAGCCTGAACTGCATAACAAGACCCTGTTTGCTTTGTAAACTACCTAGCATTATGCATTTTACTAAAGCAACACAAAATGAAATAATATAACGGTCATGATCACATAGCCAATCTCATTCCAAAGCCTGTGTCCTGTACGACACGAAGCTCTCTATCCAATAAGGTATGGGTCTCTATGAAGTTAACTGCTCATTCATTCACTCATTCATTCGTTCACTTACTGTGCATTGAAGATCTACTAGTACCAGGCACCAACTCAAGGACTGGAGATGATGAACCAACCACATAAACACTCTGCCTCCGCAGAGGGTCATAAATGCTTAACACGCACAAGGTGATACAGCCCTGGAGACCAAGTAAGCAGAAAGAGGCCCAAAAGAGAAAAAGGGATGGAGCAGCTCCAGCTTTATGTGTATATTTGAAGACACTCAGGGAACGAATCATACAGTGGCACCATTAAGCAAAGATCTGGTTGAGGTTAGGGATCAGCCCAACCACACACTTCTGCATGGTGCATATAACAGAGACTTCGGTGAGTGCAAGGGCCCTGAGGCAGGAACCTGGGGATCTTCCGGTAGCAAGGGTCCAGTGTGGCTGGTAGAGTTATAACGTAAGAGACTCCAAGGCAAGACACATGTCAGTGGGTCACATTTTCTTGGGGTCGTGTTGGCCACTGCCTGGACTTGAATAATACAGGGTGTCCTTGAGCATTCTGAACACGGAAGTGACAGGACTTGATGTCACATTTAAGAGCATGTGTCTGACCAGTGCTGAGAACAGGGACCAGGACAGAGGCAGGGAGCTGTGGTGGAAGACCACTAAAGATCTGTCAGTGGTCCTCCTGCCCTGGACCTGGGTGGTGGTTGTATGGAAGGGCTGAAGGGAATGTAAACAGCTTTTGTGGGTATTTTGAGGGTGAAGTCTACAGATTTGTTGTTAGAATCAATATGGGTGGGAGACTGTGTTAGCCTGCTTCCCTTGCCATGTGAAGTTCTTGTCACAAGCTACTTAAGGAGGAAACATTGGTTGTGGCTGATGACTTCAGAGGTTTTGGTCCATGGAAAGCTGGACCCAAGGCAAAAGCTGCATGGCAGAAGGGAGTGGCAGAGACAAGGTGCTTACCTCATGGCAGCTATGGAGGAGAGAGAACAGGGCTGGAGAGAAGCTAGAGCATCCTGAGCCAGGCCCCTAGTAACCTACCTTCTCCACCTGGACCCACTTGCCACCAGCTGTGAACTCATCCATCAGTGAAGACACTGATGAGGTCAGTGCCCTAGTGATCCAATGACCTCTCCAGGCCCACCTCAGCACTGTTGCGCTAAGAATCACGGCCTCCATACCTGAAGTTCTGGGTGACTTGATGCTTAAACCATAACAGAGCAAAAATGATGCTAAGACTTTTAGCCAGAGAAAGTAGCAAGACGGGACGTTGTTCACGGGGATGAAAAGCTGCAGAATGAGAAGGTTCTAGAAGCAAGGTGGAGGAGTTGCCTAGGATTTCAGCCCTGGGGAATACAGGAAGTTAGTGAACACTAGACATCAGGAGCCCCAAAATCTCTGAGGCAGATGAGGATCCAGCAGGGCCAGCAGTTTGCTGTTTCCCTCTGAACCAACACCTTGAACATATGGACTTCTCTCTACCCAGGTGACTCCTGACAGCTGAGCCTCTGACTTCTAACTGCCAAGAGCCAGGGAACTGTGTGTAAAACAGCACACGCACAAGCCTTCCCCAAATAGCCTAAAACACAGAGGTGTAAAGCGTTGCATCCCCCAAAAAAGCCTCCTGCTAGAGGCACTATTTTTAAAAGTACTTTTAAGAGGTGTGAAAGTGAAGCTGTCTATTATGTTTCTCCAGCAAGGCATCAAATCTTAGATTTTCTAACAACCCATTTGGAGAGGCCACTTTGGACTCTCTGGCGGCAGTGAGGTCCTGCCTGCATGTGGCCCCAAGCCAAGCATGCCCCTGGGGGAAAACGAGGGCACTCAGTACATTAGGCCATACAAGCAATACAGAGGAAAATCGACCTCTCCTAAACACTGTTGGTTCATAGAATCCGAATTAAGCTTGAACTTTGCTGATGTTTCTGAGATTTTGCTCTTGCTAACTACCATTTAAGTTCGCATTATTAGCCCCCTTCTTTGGGCAAGTACAGCTGCTGCTATACTTACGGCTTTTATGTACAGTAAATTACCAAAAAAAATACCCAAATAAATAACAGGGAAGCTATTCTTGCCACCTGCCTAAGGGTCAGTTGAAAGCCAGTGGAAATAACTAACTCACTTAGATAGACGGAGGAAATGGATGCTGCAAGCCAGGAAGCTCATGGTGAGCCAGTTTTGATTACTAAAGGTTTCCATTGAAGTGCAGAAGCCAGAAACTTATTTTTAATCTTCTGTTTTGAGGAGCGAGGATATGAATTGGAGGGCACTGTGCACTACCTAGAGGATCCGCTGGAACTACTTTAGTTGAAAATACAAATTAATTAAGGAGAGAAGCCAAGGGAAGAGAGAATTGGAAATAGAAATGAAGACCTAAGACAAAGGTGGCCCTCGGTGATGCTGAGACTGCAGTACTTCCGGGGCCACTGCTACATCCTCTGTGCTGTGCAGAGACTCCCATGGGGGCATCTGCCCAGTTCCAGACACCCCCAACTCTATTCCCAATTTCAATCTCTGTCCACCTAGCACAGCGTCCATTGTAACTGTAGTTGCCCTCATGTTAAACTACAGACCTGGTGTCACAATATTGTCCTTAAGGTCTGGTTTTTAGAGGCCATTATACATAGCTTTTGAAGAAAGTAGAGCATTCTCAGGCTTGGATTTTATCTCCTGTGTTGGATGCATAAGGGGAGTTTCAGTCTCTGCCCCCCGTCAGAAGAAGTGCAACTTTGCTCAACCCATGTGGGACAGATCAGAGACCCTAATGCAGCTCTGTAGTAAAAAGCCTGGCACCATGTGTGACAAAGGTCAGGTCCCCCCAAAGGCCTTCAAATCATCCATAATTATTCATAGGTACACCTTCATTGTTCTGCAGATGAAAAAATATCGAATCATAAAAAATGAAAGCCCAAAGTTGCTAGCAACGTCAGGATAGCAGCAGAGAGACAAGTATGGGGACTAACTGGCAAACGAGTGGGACAGTTAGGAAGAGGAAATAAGCCCTGAGGTGCTGGTGGGCAGTAGGGTGACAGCAGAAAGTCAAAAGGGCGCTATGTATTTTTGAAAATAGAGGAAAGAACTTAGAGTGCTCTCAGAGAAAGAAGTGATATATGAGACCACAGATAGGATTATCCTGATCTGAACATTACACTAAACACGCAAGTATCAAATCACAGCACGGTACCCTCAAAATACACATTCATTTCATGGGTGAATTAAAAAAATTAGAAAAAAATTAAATAATTTATAAAGTTCATAACACTTAGCTGTTGTGTTGTTGGTGAAAACAAATTTTCAAGCTATAGCCCTGAATGCATTTGTGTGTCCCTCCCCCACTGATAAAGCGCATTGGCTATTGTTCTTCAAAAATACTTTCTGAAGACAAACACAATATTCTAAATGTCACCTCGGAAGACTATAAGAGCAGTTATTTTCTGTTTATCACAAATATTGTCTGATGCTCTGCACCTAAAGAATACTCTTGATTAGAAAGGCCCTTCTTTTGTTCCAGGCTTCTAAAAATATAAAGACTATCATGAAAAAAATAAAATAAAATCCTAGTACAGGTGACACAAATCTTTCCCATCAGACTTTTTAATTCTTTTTTCCTGTGCTGGAATTGGGGTAGCACATTATTATGAGGATTCAAAAAGAATAATTAAAGATCTACATGGACGCAGATCTGCCTGAGGGAGGACCTTTTATGTTGTTTTGCATTTCGTGTGTCATTCAAAAGGTTTGCAACTGGGAAATGATGTTGAACTAAAATAAGACAAGAACACATTGACTGAAATTATACCCTGTCCAATGAGTTGACACCCCTCTAGACAGCTCACCACGAAGGCGCTGGAGCCACCCCTGCTCTACACGGGGGTGACATTTAAACTCTGCACAGGGGCACAGAGGAAAAGTCGCGTCAGAGCAGGGAGGGTGCGGAAGGACAAGCCAGGGTCACCTGGCACCTGTGAGACTCTGTTCTCCCATGGTACAAGCAAGCATCATAACCCAGCAGCTGCTGGCCATGACAGGCCCTGGAGTGTTTTGCTCGATTTCAACACCAAGAGTGTCATTATTGTTATTTTATTGTTTTGTCATTAGTGTGTGGTTTTTTGTTTTGTTTTGTTTTTAATATTTGAGCAAGTTTTGCATGAAAATCCAGAAGCTAGGCTTTAAAAGTCTGCAGCTGTGGCAGCTCTGGCCAGCTTGCCTGTAAGGAAACAGTGGAGCTGGGGAGTGGCAGCTGCCCACTTAGGCCTTTGTCCCTGAGCTTTGATTAACAACAGCCCTCATCGTTCTCTGTTGTACCCTGACGTCACGACTGTCAGCCAGCAGTTGCCCTCGTGGTTGGAGTGTTCTCTTAATTAAGTAAACATTGCTGTGTACTTAGATCATTACGAAATTTCAGGATAGCCAGGTGTGGTAACTCATACCTATAATCCTAGCATGCAGAGCGCTGAAGCAGGAGGACAGCAACTCAGAGCTTGGGCAATTTAACAACTCAGACTCTGTTTCAAAATAAAAACATGTTGAAAAGGGCTGAAGGTGTAGCTCAATGCAAAGGCCCGGGGTTAGATACTTAGCACTGTACCCGCAACCCAAAACAGAAGGATGGAAGGATAAAAAGTAGTTGTGAGCGAATGTGTTTTAAGCAAGAGATGGCCAAATAAATGTCTATAGTCCCTCCTCTCTTACACAAGGGATACACTCACTCCCAGATCCCCCATGTCTGAAAGTGAGCATGCTGGGAGCCCCGACAGGTAGAGCTTATGTTTTGTATGCAAGCATCTACATATTATACAGCGTAACTTATGAGCTAGGTACACTAAAAGAGTAGCAACAGTGGCCGATGATAAAACAGGACATGGTAAACAATTTGACGAAAAGATATCGGGCTCGGGCTTACCCTGCCTTGCTCTGCCTCTTTCCCTGTTCATATCTTACCTTCCTCGCCCTGTGACAATTGCGGGGTTGGTACAGACCCCAGGTAGACTTGGGGATACAGGGTGAAGCTTCTGGGAAATCGCTGCTTAAAGGAAAGCGCAAAGGGCCACAGCACAAGCTGATAAGATGACTAAGTAAGCAACAAAGGGCAGGAGCCCCAGTCAGTGTGGGTGTGTGGTCTCCTTGCATCCTGGGGTGGAGAGGACAAGACCTTACCATACTGCTCAGAAGGACAATTTATTTATTGTGCAATTATAAGTGCAATTTATTTATTTTTAAATTTATTTATTTGTCCTTTCTGAGGTAGGGTCTCTCTATGCAGTCTGGGCTGGCCTTGAGGTCACTTTTGCAGTCCAGGCTGGTCTCAAACTCACACCAATCCTCCAGCTTCAGCCTCCCAAGTGCTGGGATTAGAGGTGTGCACCACCATGCCTGGCTTGATATGCAATTTAAAACTTAGGCTTATTTTGGGAATTTTTCTTTTAATATTGTCAGCCCACAGTGGACCTCAGGGACCCAAAACTGAAGAAAATGGAAGAATAGAAGATATGGCACTGCAGTTTATGTAAATATCAAGCCCATGCCATGATTCACGTCCCTGGCCTTGTACCTGTAGGCTTTCACTCATCCAATAGACATGAAGCACCTGCTAAGTGCAGGGCACTGCTCAAGGTGCCAGAAATATATCAACCACCAATTCAAATCTTCTCCTTCCTGCAAGGGAGGACAGAAATTTAAAAGCAGAGACCTGAGAACAAGTGAGTGATATGTATGCTACAAAGTGAAAGATGCAATAGAGAAAGAACAGCGTGGGACAAAGGACCCTAGGATCCTGGGGAAGGGATGACAATTTGGGTAAGCTCTTGAGTTTGTCCCCTCTGGATTTTGCTGTTGCTGCCTCGAGGCCCCTCAGGGAAGAAGTTTGGCCAGCCTAACCGCTTTGCACACCTTGATCTGCCTTCCTCGTAGAGTGCAGCACTGACTGTAGGACGCGTACCTTGATGAAGAACATATTCTGGTCCACCGTGCGTGACCCCACGGAGGAAGCTGGATCCCAGATCTCTTCAGGAAGCTGAATCTTGGACTGGGGTGAGGCAGGCCTGTAAGTTGCTCTCGTATGACATGGAAAATTCAAAACAGCACGAAAGAGGTAAGGAAAGGTAGCATCTGAAGTTTCATGGTGGGGCAAACTGAAGACACTGGCCGCCCGTGAGCTGCGGGCTGTCCATCTCTGCTCCCATATAGAACTTGCCCTTGACCCCCGCCCCCACAGGGTATAATTGCAGCTCCTCTGGTTCTGGGCATATAAGGACTCAGCCTCTTCCCAGTTCAGTTTGTCCAATTCCATTTTCTCTAGCAAGTCTTTGCTAATGTTGTTACCAGAGAAAAAAAAAAGGCAATAGAAACATAATTACTGAAAAGAAAAGATGGAAAACATATGTCAAGGGATCATATTTTGCAAGAAAAATAGAAGTCGCATAATAATGCCCAACTTGCAAATATACTAACCATAGCTCTTTGAAACAGCACAAAATAAGACATATAATGAGTTAAATGATCAAAAACAGAAGTAATTTGTTTTCAGCAAATAAAGGGCGGATTTAAAGTGGAATGATTTTAATAGTTAATGATAAGACACATACTGAAGAACAGTTTGGCAAGATAAAGTTTAAAAATCAAAATGCTGCAATTAATGAAGAAAAATAATATGCTACACAAAATTCAGTGTCTATGTAGCTGGTATACTTGAAGAAAAGAATGATGAAAAAGCAATAAATCCACACAAGATATAATAAAAGAAAACTATCCTCAAATAAAGGAAAGTACCATTTAAGTTGAAAAAAATCTGCTGAGTCTTAAGAAATCCTGAGATATTTTAGATCTCAAGAATTAAAAAAAGGGAGACTCACCAGGCAGCACCAAACTTGTCAGGTGAGGGTCCTCAGGCCCACTGCCAGCACAGCCTAACATCATCAGGCAACGCCAGGTCTGCCATCACCAGACTCGTCAGGTGAGGGTCCTCAGGTCCACAGCCAGCACAGCCTACTGTCATCAGGCAGCGCCAGGCTTGCCAGGTAAGACTTCCAGTCCACTGCCAGTGCAGCCTATCAGCATCAGGCAGCGCCAGGCCTGCCAGCGCCAGACCTGCCATGTGAGATATCCTCTGGCCCACTGCCAGTGCAGCCTATCACCCAGTGCCAGACCCGTCAGGTGAGTGAAACACCACTCCGCCAGCCTACAAGCAGCTTAGCAGTTCCACAAGCTTGGTCTGAAGGAACAACCCGCAGGCACACAGTCCTGCACCAAAGATCACAGCTACTCAGAATGATACAGACAAGGAGCAAAATGCAATTTCAGGTCCCGAGCCCACCTGAAACAGATGCAGGAGTCACTACCATACAACAAATTGGGAATCATGCAGCCGAAATCTCTGAATTCGTAGCATCTGAAGAAAGCAAACAAATGCAGAAATGTATAGAGGAACTTGGATTGGAGGTAAGCTCTGAAGTTGAAAAAGAAATCCTTGAAGTACTAGAGACTGAAGTTAAAAAACAGCTGCAGAAAAGCATAGAGGGAATGAGATCAGAAATAATTTCTGAACTTGAAAAAGTCATTTCTAAATTAATAGGGACTAAAGTAGAACAAATGCAGAAAGGTGGAGAGGAAATGAGAACAGAAATAACCTCTGAAATAGAAAAAGAAAGGATAACTATAATGAAAGACTTAAGTATTAAAGAAGACATTGATAAAAAATTAGAGGAGAATACAAAAATGAAGGATTCC
>PVKN010016165.1:0-18007 GCA_004027915.1 Capromys pilorides
TGTATGTATGTATGTATGTATGTATGTATGTTTTGGCTGGCTCAGCCTGCCCTGGGGGGTGGAGCTGGCACAGCATGTGGTGCTGGGGATCGAACCGCGGTCCCTGCGGTTGCCTAAGCAGGTGCTTTAGACCCCTGAGCTGTCTTGCCGGCCCCTGTCTGCAGGTTCTTTAGGGTTCGTTTTCTGCACTCCAGGCCCTGCTCCTCTCCCAGGACAGGTGTCCTGTGGGCTGACTATGGCCTCCCCGACGTCACCTGAGCGTGCTCTGTGCTGCAGGTCCCAGCAGCCTGCCCACCATGGACCCTGACCCCCAGGCGGGCGTGCAGGTGGGCATGCGCGTGGTGCGCGGTATGGACTGGAAGTGGGGCCAGCAGGATGGAGGCGAGGGCGGCGTGGGCACCGTGGTGGAGCTGGGCCGGCATGGCAGCCCCTCAACGCCTGACCGCACCGTCGTGGTGCAGTGGGACCAGGGCACCCGCACCAACTACCGAGCTGGCTACCAGGGCGCCCACGACCTGCTGCTCTATGACAACGCGCAGATTGGTGCGTGGGAGTGCACAAGGCGGGTGGGGTTGGCCAGGTGGGATGCGGGCCCGAGGTACCTGCTGACCCCGTGTCATCCTGTCCCCAGGTGTCCGACACCCCAACATCATCTGTGACTGCTGCAAGAAGCACGGGCTCCGGGGCATGCGCTGGAAGTGCCGCACCTGCTTCGACTACGACCTCTGCACGCAGTGTTACATGCACAACCAGCACGACCTCGCCCACGCCTTCGAGCGCTACGAGACAGCCCACTCGAGACCGTGAGTTCCCATCCGCAGGGCTCTGCTGCTCCCAGGAAGGGGGGGGGGGTGTCCCTCCCGAGCCGTCCTTGAGGAGGATACAGGGTCAGAGTCGCTCCTGGGAAGGCTGCAGCGTCCCCAAGCAGGCCTCCCAGGGAGGAGCCAGAGCCAGGCAGCTACCCTGGGAGCCAGCTGCCTGCACAGCTGGGCAGGGCTGGGAGAGGCCTCTGCAGGCAGGGGCGGCACCCAGAGCCACCACTCACTGCCCCACGTGGGCCCTCCGTGTGGAGGTCAGCGTGTGCCTTAGGCCCCTGCTGCCTGTGGGCGGCCCTTGCGCTGCACCGCGTGCCTGTCCTCCAGCCCCAGCCAGGGTGAGTGCTGCCTCTGAGGGGCTCAGGCCTGCTTCTCTCACAGTGTTGTGCTGAGTCCCCGCCAGGGCCTTCCGCGCACACCGCTCAGGGGCATCTTCCAGGGAGCGAAGGTGGTGCGAGGCCCCGACTGGGAGTGGGGCTCCCAGGATGGTGAGTGGTGGCCTGGTGGGCAGGTGGGCAGCTTGGATCCAGGGCACAGGCTGAGCCCTCTGGTGGGGACACTGTCCCTAGGAGGAGAAGGGAAGCTGGGCCGAGTGGTGGACATCCGTGGCTGGGACGTGGAGACCGGCCGGAGTGTAGCCAGCGTGACCTGGGCAGATGGCACCACCAATGTGTACCGTGTGGGCCACAAGGGTAAAGTGGACCTCAAGTGTGTGGGCGAGGCAGCAGGCGGCTTCTACTACAAGGAGCACCTCCCGCGGCTCGGTAGGGGGCACTCCACTGCCTGCCCTGGCCCTGGCTCTGGCCCTGGGTACCCTGGCCCTGGGTACCCTGGCATGCTGAATCTGGCCTGCCACTCTCCCCAGGTAAGCCGGCCGAGCTGCAGCGTAGGGTGAGCGCCGACGGCCAGCCGTTCCAGCGCGGTGACAAAGTCAAGTGTCTACTGGACACCGACATTCTGAGGGACATGCAGGAAGGCCATGGCGGCTGGAACCCTAGGATGGCAGAGGTGAGCTGCCCAGCCTGCTGAGCCCCACATCCCCTCCCCTTCAAGCCCTCTGCCCACCCCAGCCATGGCCTCCGTGACCCGCCACAGTTTATCGGACAGACGGGCGTCGTGCACCGCATCACAGACAGTGGGGACGTGCGTGTGCAGTTCAGCCACGAGATCCGCTGGACCTTCCACCCTGGGGCTCTCATCAAGGTGCCTGGGGGGCTGGGCCGAGCCTCCTCTGGATACCTCCTCCGCCGTGCGGGTGGCCAGGGCCCCGGAGCCGAAGAGTTGCAGACCTAGAGGGCAGGGTGGGTCCAGAGGAAGGGCAGCTGCCAGAGCCCGAGTCTACTGGGGTGTGTGGTAGGCAGGGCCTGAGGACTCCTTCCTAGGGCCGCCCTGCAGGCACCCCAAGGGCAGGTGCAAGACTGGGAACGGGGCCAGGAGGGCTCAGGCGGCAGGCAGCATGTGCGTGGGATCCACAACACGGGGAGGGGGGGGGCAGGACAGTGCTGGTGGCGGCTGCTGTCCACTGTAGGCCACAGCCTCTGCCCCACTCCAGTGCCCGGCTTTGGTTCCACACCACCCTAGCCTCTCCCTTGAGGTGACTTCCACCGGTGTAGGCCCTGCTGTGCAGCTGCCTCAGCTGTCACCCCCATGGTGGGCTGGGTCACCCAGGGCTGCTTTGGTCACCTGCGGCCCTGTCCAGCCAGACCCTCCACTGGTGCTTGGGGTACTGTCCTACGTGGCTGGCTCCATGGGGCACCCTGCACAGCACTGAGGGGCCACATGCAGCTGGGGGGACCTTCTTACCTGTCTCTTTCTCACCCAGCACAACTTCTGGGTGGGTGATGTGGTCCGGGTCATCGATGACCTTGACACCGTGAAGCAGCTGCAGGCTGGGCACGGCGAGTGGACAGATGACATGGCTCCCGTGAGTACCTGTCCTGCTGCTGGCTGCCCCTGTGCCCCACAGACCTGCCATGACCCCGCCTCTCCCCGCAGGCCTTGGGCCGTGTTGGCAAAGTGGTGAAGGTATTTGGTGATGGCAACCTGCGCGTGGCAGTTGGTGGTCAGTGGTGGACCTTCAGCCCCTCCTGCCTGGTGGCCTACCGGCCTGAGGAGGACACCAACCTGGATGTGGCCGAACGTGCCCGGGAGAACAAAAGTGTGACACCAGCCCTGGTGGGTGCCCTGGGGGAGCCAGGGTGGCCCTGCTCGGCACTGACTCTGCTTGCTCCCAGGCTCGCTGAGTGTGGCCTTGGACAAGCTGCGGGCCCAGAAGAGTGACCCCGAGCACCCTGGGAGGCTGGTGGTGGAGGCAGCGCTGGGCAATGTGGCGCGGGCAGCAGACCTGCTGCGGAGGCACCCGGAGCAGGCAAGTTCTGCCCTACCCACGCCAAGGGCGCTCAGGAAGCAGGCGGGACTCATCGCCAGCTCCTCTGGCAGGTGGACAGCAGGAACCAGGGCAGGACCACCCTGCAGGTCGCCACCTACTTGGGACAGGTGGAGCTGGTGCGTCGGCTGCTGCAGGCCCGAGCAGGAGTGGACCTACCAGATGAGGAGGGCAACACCGCACTGCATTATGCAGCCCTGGGGTGAGACTTGGTGGGCTGGGGTTCCCCAGGGACTGAACCTGGGGTCCAGCCCACAGAAATGGCCCTCTCTCTGCCCTCAGGAACCAGCCCGAGGCTGCACGGGTGCTCTTGAGTGCGGGCTGTGGGGCTGACGCGCTCAACGTCACCCGGAGCACGGCTCTCCACGTGGCAGTGCAGAGGGGCTTCCTGGAGGTGGTACAGGTCCTGTGTGAGCGCGGCTGTGATGTCAACCTGCCTGTGAGTGTGGGCTCCCCAGTGCCTGACCCAGCTGACCGGAGGAAGTGGCTGTAGAGTGACCACTGGCTCCCGGCTGCAGGACGCTCACGCAGACACGCCCCTGCACTTGGCCATCTCGGCGGGCACTGGTGCTAGCGGCATTGTAGAGGTCCTCACGGAGATGCCAGGCATTAACATCACTGCCACCAACAGCCAGGGCTTCACACTGCTGCACCACGCGTCCCTCAAGGGCCATGCACTGTGAGTTGGGGTGGGCACCTGCCAGCAGCCAATGTGGGCCACCCTGAGGACAGTGCCAGGCCTGGACAGACCTCCCTGCGCCCACAGAGCTGTCAGGAAGATTCTGCTGCGGGCTCGGCAGCTGGTGGACGCCAAGAAAGAGGATGGCTTCACAGCCCTGCATCTGGCTGCTCTGAACAACCACCGAGAGGTGGCCCAGATCCTGATCCAGGAGGTGGGTGCAGGTCCCTGGCCTCCCCAGGGGCGGGAGCCAGGCCCGGCCGGGGCTCTGGGCTGAGCCTGCACCTTCTCCCAGGGCCGCTGCGACGTGAACGCACGCAACCGCAAGCTGCAGTCCCCACTGCACCTGGCCGTGCAGCAAGGCCACGTGGGGCTGGTGCCACTGCTGGTGGACGCGGGCTGCAGTGTCAACACGGAGGATGAGGAGGGGGACACAGCCCTGCATGTGGCACTGCAGCGGCATCAACTGCTGCCCCTGGTGGCTGACAGGGCTGGGGGGGATCCAGGGCCCTTGCAACTGCTGTCCAGGGTGAGGAAGTACGGAGTGGGTATGGAGAGGGATGCCCATGGCTCACCCGGCCTTGGTGGTGGGGGCGGGTGGGGTGGGTCAGGGCTGGGAACAGGTTTACAGGAGTTTTCCCACTGGTCTGCACTGGCATGGGTTGTTGGGGTCTTCAGCCTGCCCTGTCCCTGAGGCCTCAGCCCAAGAGCAGGGGCGCTGCTCATGCCTGCCTGTGCCCCCCCCTCACGGGCTCCTGTCCTGTGGCTCAGCTGCAGGCTGTGGGGCTCCCAGGCAGCGCAGAGCTGATGGTGGGCGCTGCAGTCGCTTGCTTTCTGGCGTTGGAGGGCGCCGATCTGAGCTATGCCAACCACCGCGGCCGGACCCCCCTGGACCTGGCCACTGAGGCCCGCGTGCTCAAGGCACTGCAAGGCTGTGCCCAGCGCTTCCGGTGAGCTGAGCGTGCACCTTGTGGGAGGAGGGAGAGGTGGGGCGGGCTGTCACGGGGACTTTTCAAGTCTGCTGCTCCAATTGCAGAGAGAGGCAGGTAGGCTGCAGGGGTGGCCTGGCTGCCGGCCCCAGGCTCACACGCAGCACCCCAAATACCGTCACGAATCTGCACGTGGCTGCCTCGGCGCCGGAGGCTGCAGAGTGCCTGGTGTGCTCCGAGCTGGCACCGCTGGTTCTGTTCTCACCGTGCCAGCACCGCACGGTGTGCGAGGGTGAGTGGGAGAGCAGGGGGAGGGGCTGCGGGACGGTGACCTGCGCGCCGCAACGCCGCTGCTGTTCCCGCAGAGTGCTCACGCAGGATGAAGAAGTGCATCCGGTGCCAGGTGGCCATCGCCAAGAAGCTGCGCCCAGGTGCGTGAGGGTTGGGGGCCGCGCGGGGGTCGCGCCCTGCCCGGCTCACCCCGCATCCCTCCCCGCAGACGGCTCCGAGGTGGCGGGCGCCACCCCTGCTCCCGGCCCGCCGAGGCAGCTGGTGGAGGAGCTGCAGAGCCGCTACCGGCAGATGGAGGAGCGCATCACCTGCCCTATCTGCATCGACAGCCACATCCGCCTCGTGTTCCAGTGCGGCCACGGCGCGTGCGCGCCCTGCGGCGCCGCGCTCAGCGCCTGCCCCATCTGCCGCCAGCCCATCCGCGACCGCATCCAGATCTTCGTGTGAGCGCTGCGCGCGCTGCCCGTTTTATAAAGAGAGTCTCGGACCCTGCTGCCTGTTGCTTGCTGTCTGAGGCCCCGCCGGCCCTCCCGGGGCCTGTGCTGACCCAGCGGGGCTCGGCGTGGAGCGGGGCGCGCGGGAGGGGCCGTTCAGTTCACCGCGGGAGGGACCCGGCGCTTTCCAAGAACCGCCCGCTCAGCGCCAGCCGCTGGGCGCTGTCACCAGGCCGGGACGGGCTGCTCTGGCCTGCAGCCCGAGGTCTCCACTCCCTCCGGGTGTTGCCCCTGCCCTAGGCTACCCAGGGAGCCCGCGGGCCCCGGGCGCCTCGCCCACCCGACGGCCGCGGCGGACCCCCACACTGCGCCCGCCCGACCCCGCCTCACCCGGCCCCTGAGCTACCGCCAGGGTCCGCGCCCCCTAGCCTGCCTGCGCCGCCCGGGGCCCCACCGGCCCAGCCCCAGCGGGGACCCTCACCCTGAGCAGGCCCTCTGCGCCGCCCCGCCGCCACACTCGCTGCCACGTCTCCGGCTGGTCCCCTCCCTCTCCTGGGACGCGTCCTTGGCTGCGCGCTCAGACCCGAAGCCAGGATGGAGGCTCCTCCGCTCCGGTTTGGGGCTCGAGGTTCGGGTGGGTTTCCATCTCGGGCTGTTGAGCCCCAGCCGACTGAGGGGCGGGCCGACGCCCCGTCTCTGAGTCCGAGCCTCGGTCTCCCAACTCGAGTGACCCCTCCCGGCGGGGCCTTGCGGGCCCCAGTCCCGACTGCGGCTCTCCGCCCGGAAGCCAGCTGGTCCCCGTCAGGCGCCCCCCCGCCCCCGCTCCCCTCGCCGGCCGAGCGCTGTAACCCGAGCCGCCGTCGCCCCGCGCCGCCAGGAGCCGAGCCCAGGCGTCCGCCATGCGCTGCGGAGCCTGCGTCCCCCCAGGACGGTCGCGCGCCGTCCCGGGCCAGCTCGGGGGCGCGCTGGGCACGCTGTGCCTGCTGCCCGCGCTCGCGATACTGACGTGGTGGGGGGCGCCGGGCGGGAACGCCTCGCAGGTGAGCGGGGTCTGCGCGATCGGGGTGGGCTAGGGTAGGGGTTCGCGTGCCCAGCGTCCGCCTCCGTGCAGCCAGTGCCGCACTCTGGACCCTTCCTCCGCACTTGAGGTGACAGTGACAGGGTGAGGGCTGGGACCGGGCGCACCCGCCGCCTGGACGCTCCTCCGCTCAGCCCGGGAGCCCTGTTCGGAGCCCCGTTGGGGCTTGTGGGTACCAAATGTGCTGCCCTGACGCCCCTTTCTTCCCGCGAAGACCGATGTCCAGGGACGGGACTCCACCGGCGTCTCGGCCAGCGGGGGCCCCCGCCCGCTGTCACCACTGGCGGCACCACGAAGACGCCGCTACACGCTGACGCCCGGCAGGCTGCACTGGGACCACTTCAACCTCACCTACAGGTGCGCCCTGGCCCCGGGGGGCGTCCGGCGCGGCCCGCGCGCCCTGACCCCGACCGTCCGCAGGATCCTCTCCTTCCCCCGGAACCTGCTGAGCCCCCGCGAGACCCGCCGGGGCCTGGCTGCCGCCTTCCGCATGTGGAGCGACGTGTCCCCCTTCAGCTTCCGCGAGGTGGCCCCGGAGCAGCCCAGCGACCTGCGCATAGGTGTGTGCCCCGCCGCGCCCCGCCGCGCCCCGCCGCGCCCCGCCCGCGGCCCGGGCTCAGGCCTGTGCCCCCCAGGCTTCTACCCGGCCAACCACACGGACTGCCTGGCCTCCGCCCTGCACCACTGCTTCGACGGCCCCACGGGCGAGCTGGCCCACGCTTTCTTTCCGCCGCACGGCGGCATCCACTTCGACGACAGCGAGTACTGGGTGCTGGGCCCCACGCGCTACAGCTGGAAGAAAGGTGGGGCGGTGGCTTCGGGCTGGCCCCCGGGGGTCACGGGGCTGCTCTTCGGGGACTGTCGGGCCGAAGGGGGCCGCTGGAGGTAGGAGGGGCCCCTTGGGCCGGGAGGGCGGCCTGGGGCCTGGCGTGACTCGGGCCGCCCTCCCGGCCGCATTCTTGGGAGCCAAGTCACCGCGGGGCCTGGCGCGCTCTTATCTTTTGCGGCTGTGGATATGGGCGGCCTGGCCTGCTGGCTGGGCGCGCCGGGGCTCAGGCGACCCTGGCCCCACAGGCGTGTGGCTCACAGACCTGGTGCACGTGGCGGCCCACGAGATCGGCCACGCGCTGGGCCTGATGCACTCGCAGCACAGCCAGGCGCTGATGCACCTCAACGCCACGCTGCGCGGCTGGAAGGCACTTTCCCAGGACGAGCTGTGGGGGCTGCACCGGCTCTACGGTGAGTGCCTGGGCTCGGGCGCCGGGCGGGGCCGCTCGGGCCGGCCCTGAGCTGCCGCGCCCCGCAGGCTGCCTGGACAGGCTGTTCGTGTGCGCGTCCTGGGCGCGCAGAGGCTTCTGCGACACACGCCGGAGGCTCATGAAGAGGCTCTGCCCCAGCAGCTGCGACTTCTGCTACGGTGAGCTGGGCGGGGCCCTGGGCCGGTCTCCCAGAGGCCTGCTCTGGGCAGGGAGCCCCTAACGCCCCTCTCCGCTCCCGAGCAGAATTCCCCTTCCCCACTGTGGCTGCCACCCCGCCCCCTCCCAGGACCAAAACCAGGCTGGTGTCTGAGGGCAGGAACGTGACCTTCCGCTGCGGACAGAAAATCCTACACAAGAAAGGCAAAGTGTAGTGCGTGCGGGTGCGGGCCGGCGCGGGCGGCCGGGCGGGGCGGCACTGCCCGGACAGGCTCCCAGCCGCCTCTCCCCACAGCTGGTACAAGGACCAAGAGCCCCTGGAGTTCTCCTACCCCGGGTACCTGGCCCTGGGCAAGGCGCACCTGAGCATCATCGCCAACGCCATCAACGAGGGCACCTACACGTGCGTGGTGCGCCGGCACCAGCGCGTGCTCACCACCTACTCCTGGCGCGTGCGCGTGCGCAGCTGAGTCGGCTTGCGCCCGCGCAGCCCGGCAGATAAAGCACTTGGTCTCTCGTTTCCGTGCTGATTTGTGGACAGGTGGGAGACGGCCGGCCCCTGAGCAATGGGTGTGGAGGCCCCAGCGGTCAGGACACCCCTTTATCCAGTGGGGTGAACGGGTCCACGTGCCAGCAGGAGCCCCTGGGCTGGCCCAAGTGCAGCCCAGCGTGAAAACCACCTCCAGCGAGCGAGCAGGACCCGGCAGAGTAGGTGGCTGCTAGGCCAAGGGCCCAGGCTCCAGGCTGACAAGGACAAGGAGGCCAGGGCCGGGCAGCCCAGGAACGGAAAGGACACCAAAGACCTTCCTCCAAGAATAGTTTACTACATCTGCAAACACGTAACCACCACATATATAAAACCCACCGTGGCTGGCACCAAGCCCACCAAGCCTGGCCGCGGATGGGCCCCCTGGGTGCCGGGGAGCACCTGGTCGGCAGCACAGCCAAAGCTGGCAGCAGAGGACCCTTGCCTGCGGGCCACGAGGGCTGCGCCAGCCACACGGGCCCCACCCTTCCTCATGGCCAGGTCAGGAATATCTGAAAACAGCCCTCCTTCCGTGAGGAAAACACGATTTAATTCTATAAATTTACAAACAGAAGGTGAAAAACAAAGAGGAGTCCAAGACCCAGGTGTCTTGGCCTGGCACCTCTGCTCCCGGAGCCCCATCCAAGGGGCTCGGGCTGGGGCTGGGGCCGGCTGCGGGGCGTTAGAACTTTAGGCTGAAGCCAGGGCCGGCCGCCGAGGCCCCCTGGTTGGTGGTGGTGAGGTGGAAGCCCGTCTCCTTCAGGTCATCATCACCCTGCAGGGCAAGGGGGGGCAGCGTGAGGACGGCACTGGGCTGGCTCCCCGGGGGGCCCTCTGCCGGCCGTGCCCTCACCAGCTGGCTGTAGCCCAGGCCGCCCTCGGGGGGCCGCGGGCTTGTGCCACGTTTCACGCGCTGCTGCTCGCTCTTGGCAGGCCAGGTGGGGAACATGGAGGGGTCGATGGGAAGTGGGGTCTCGCGGAAGTACTCGTGCTTGAGGCCGTCTTCGGCATTGATTCTCCTCCCGGGGAAGTAGGTCAGGAACCTGGCAAGAGCAGTGGTTGTGGGCTCCCTGCTGGGGAGTCGGTGGGGCGCTCTGGGCAGCAACCTGCGGTGGTGACCACGCCAGAGCAGGGAGACCGCGCCCAGACTCACTTGTTCATGAGGTCAAAGCCTTGGTCTGACAGCAAGGCCCCAAAGCGCTTGCGGAGGTTGTTGTAGGGGTACTCGCTGAAGGTCATCTTCTTCACTGCGGGGAGGTCGTTGTAGCCTGGCCAGATTTTCTCGCTGGGCGTCCCCAGGTCCTGAAAGACAGGGGTGTCTGAACTGACCATGCCATGAAGTGAAGGGCCATCACTGGATATGTGACATTAATGCCTGTGTCTGTTACCAAAGGACAGGCCACCAAGGGCCACACTGCCCAGAGCCCTGACCGTCCTGCACACATCTGCACAACACTGGTGGGCGCCAACCCACCTTAAACACTTTGTTGATCTGGTCGATATCTGACTTGCCGGGGAACAGGGGCTTCTGTGTCAGCAGCTCCCCGAAGATGCAGCCCACAGACCACATGTCCACAGCTGTGGAATATTCCTGAAAGCCCAGGGCATGTGGCTCAGGCCAGGCAGGATATACCCCATCAAGCCCCATGGGGTAAGGGGGGCCTTCAGACCCTGAACTCACCTTGGCACCCAGCAGCAGTTCAGGGGCGCGGTACCACAGAGTCACCACGACAGGGGTGTAGGCCTTCAGGGGTGAGCCGTACTCCCGAGCCAGCCCAAAGTCGCCCACCTGCAGGGACAGAGGTGCCAGAAGGGAGCCGGAAGCTGGGCCAAGCTCCTGGCTGGCCTGAAGGGGAGGCAGGCACCGCACTCACCTTAAGGATGCCGGCATGGCTCAGCAGCAGGTTGGATGTCTTGAGGTCCCGGTGTAAGATCCAGTTGTCATGCAGGTGTTTGACTCCACGGAGCAGCTGGATCATGAGCGTCTTCACCTCCCCTGGGACAGCAAGGGGTCACGTTTGCCCCACTGGGGGGCAGGAAGCACTTGCACAGGGTCAGGGCTCTCTAGAGGGCACGTCCACCTGGTCAGGAAAACCTGTTCCAGGGACTTCCAGCCCATGGTGGCCTGCTACTTCTTTGCTCAGTGTACCCACTGACACAGCTGGGGGCACTGCTGGGGGGGTGCAGGGTCTCCATCCCTCAAGGCCTGAGGCCTCTGCTGTGGCCTACCTGGCAGGAAGGGCTGCTTCATGGTCTCCATCAGGCTCTTGAGGTCGTGCTCCACGTAGTTCATCACGATGTAGATCTTGTCCATGTTGCTGCCCACGACGATCTCCTAGGAATAAGGAATAAGTGGTAGGCCTGTGGGTGGTGGCATCTCCCCACGAGCCCCTCTTCCACGCAATCTGCTGTGCTCCTAGGAACTTGAAACCCTGGCATGGCCACAGGTCTGTTTCTGTATAGCAGTGAGTCTGCTCAGTGCTGGAGCTCAGGCTGCCCATTTCCGGGGCAGGCCTCACCCTGACAGTAACGATGTTGGGGTGCTGGGCCTTGAGGATTGTGTTGATCTCTCTCAAAGAAGTGATCGGGAAGCCTTCCTTTTCCTTTTCCATCTTCAACCGCTTCAGCGCCACAATTTCATCTGTAAAGACAAACATGGGCTGAAAGGGCCTACGAGATAGCTTAGCAGACTAAGTACCTGCTTAGGCAAGCGTGGGGTCGGAGGTTCAATTCCTGGAACTGCATACCATGTGGGCTGCCCCTGGGTGCAGGCGCATGCCTGTAATCCCAGTACTTGGGAGGCCGAGGCAGGAGGATTAGTGTGAGTTCGAGACCAGCCTGGGCTACAAAGTGAGCTCAAGGCCAACCTGACTACAGTGAGACCCTGTCTCAAAAAGATAAAAAAATAAAATAAACAAAACAAAACACAAAAACAAAAGAAAATACAGCCTGAAAATCACTTAACAGGATTTTCATTTGGTTTTTTTTTGGCAGAACCGGGTCTCGAACTCAGGACCTTGCACTTGCCAGGCAGGCACTTGGGCCCCTGAGCTATCTCCTCAGCCCCTTCATTTGTTTCTAAATTATTTCTAATTTCATAGTTAGTGACTGCTGGGGAATACTCAGTGCAGAGTGCCTGGCTGGACCCTACCATGCAAGAAAAGAGAAACAGGAGAGGCCCCAAGCTGTGAGTGGCTAGGCACCCATCCCATGCCTGCCACTCTCCCCTGGCCACAGCAGGGGGCAACTAACCTTGAGGCAGGGTAACCCCTAGCTTCCAAAGCACTGGGGGCTCAGGCTGCATCACCCAAGCCAGGATGGAGCACCCCCAAAGTGCAGAGGCTCCAGGCCTGGCACTTTGCAATGTGCACCACTATGAGCTAAAGGCAGATCATGGCTGGAAGCCCAGGCTGCTCACAGCCCTGCGACAGGCAGCAGGAGGACCACAGGCTCCCCACGCAGCCCAGCACTGTCCCTGCAAATCACTCAGGGTCCCTGCGACCATCTCAGGCTAGGCCACCAATGCTCTGCTGACCAGCCACCCAGCCCCTACAGCTCCCGACTCCCCAGGACCTACGCACCCGTCTTCTTGTCCTTGGCTCTGTAGACCACCCCATAGGTGCCCTCCTCAATCCTGTTCAGACACTGGAACTCCTCCACACTGCGGCAGCCCTGGCAGGAAGTGTGGCCATGAGGACAGACAGCCACCCCTGACCAGGGCCCCGTGCACACCCAGGCCACACCTCACACAGCACAGGCTTGGGAGAGGAGGTCCCAGCCCCACTTGCACCAGGAAGATCTGAGCCCGGGGTGGTGTTCAGGCCCACAGCCACCTAACTCGCCTCAGGTCCTGGCAGGCTCTCCGCCCTCTTTCCCACAGAGCACATGCAGGCACCTGTGCTCGAAGGGTGGCCAAACAGCCTTGCCAGCCACCTGCTCCCCAACTAGGGCCAGACCCAATACTCTCCCTGCCCCAGAATGTCTCGCCAGGCTACTGTGGCCTACGGCACAGGAACTGGGGCCAGGCTGCCCTGCACAGGGGTGAGATAGTCCAGGCGGCAGTGTCAGTAGGGCCAAGCACAAGCAGGCATGGGGGAACCCTCACCTGCAGGGCTGGCAGGTACTTAGGCAGCTCCTGCTTGAGCTCGATAGGTGACAGGGCTGGGGAGTCAGGCACATAGTCGCCCTCAGTTGGGGCGCTGCTCTGCGGGGTCCCCTCACCCACTTCTTCTTCTCCTTCTTCACTGTCTCCTGAGTCTCGGTCAAATCGTGACTCTGGAACTGTAAAAGTAAACCATTACACAGCTGGGAACGAGCAGGGTCGGGAGCCTGGCAGCCACACAAGTCTCGTGCCCTCTCTGGGGAGCTGGTGCTGCACCTGTGCCTGTACAAGAAGGGCACAGGGTCCCAGTCCTGGAGGGCTCAGCTTAGCATGAGGATGGGACACAGCTTAGGGCTCGCTGCCATCAGACCGCTCCTCCCAAGGGAGGCATCCTCGGCTCTGGACCATGGGGCTGCTGTCAGCACAGCCCAGCCGCTGGGGACTGGACCAGAGCGGCACTTCCCAGCTTCAAGCCCTGCGCCCTATCCTGGTGACCATCCACTGTGGCGGCCAGCAGCATGGTCCCCGGAGAGGCAGGCGGCTCCCCAAGAGCCACTCCTGTCCACAGTGAGGCTCTCTGTGCTGGGACAGCCCACGTGTGGGGGCGGGGCACATGCACTGCCACAGGAGCCACTCACCGACCATGACGTGGTTCTCACTCTCCTGTTCTTCACCGTCGCTCATCTCTTCATCGCTCACCTCCTCTGCAAGAGAGCACTGTCCACTCAGGGGGCGCGGGGCCGCCGGGCTCAGTGCCCACTCCTCACAGCACCCACAGCGGTAAGCGCGCTCCTCGCCAGCCCGAGCCCTGCCGGGAGTCAGAGGCAGCGGCCCTGGGGAGAAGGGCTCTGAAGCTGCACTCCAATTTAGTCTCCTGCACCCCCAAAGCTCTTGGGGACTGGGTGACCCTGTGAGTGCCAGCTGTCTCCTGCCCAGCCACCGCTCACCTGCAGACTGCTCGGAGGCCTCCTCGGAGTTGCTCCCTGTCTCCTCCTCCTCCTCTTCCTCCTCTTCCTCCTCTTCTTCCTCCTCTTCTGACTCCTCACTGGTGCTTCCCTCCTCTTCCTCCTCCTCCTCCTCTTCCTCCTCCTCCTCCGAGCCTGAGCCCGACTCTGCTGTGGGAGGAAGCGGAGCTGCAGGTGAGCACTGGCCTCGCCATGGCAGCACCACCAAGCTGCGCCAGGCAGGCCTGGGTACCTGAGGAGGACTCCGCCGAGCTGGTTTTCCTCTCACTGTCACTGATGTCCTGCAGGTCGGACAGTAGATCTCGCTCTTCAATTTTTTCTTCTTTCACTTATGAAAAAAACCATGAAAGATAAACGTAGAGAACTACATAAACCAACAACACAGCACCATCCAATGTTAGAAGTTACTCCTCCCACACTAATCAGCTTTACTCTAAGAAAAACAGGTCACCCACACCTTTCTGAGACAGGGTCTCACCATGCAGGGTAGGCTGGCCTTGACCCTGCCCGCCCCAGCTGGAACGGCAAGTGTGTGCCCCGTGTCCAGCTGTCCACCCACATTTTTTTTTCCACTTACAGCTGGGTCTACAGGGTCTCACTACACAGATGTGACTTATACTGATTCTCCTGTTTTTAGGTTCCCAAGTGGGTACCATGTCATTTTACTGCAACACAGAGACTATGTAGCTGGCAGTTCCCTTCATTCCAGACTGCTCATGACAAACCTCCAGGAAGCCCTCAGGCCCACCTGGCTTTCGGCCGTCTCCCAGCTCAAAGCGCTCCCGTGGTGGCCGCGCAGGGCTGCGGCTCCAGTGGCTGGCTTTGCTCTTGTCACCATAGTCCTCCCTCAGGGTGCGGTGGTGTGCAGAGACTGGAGCAGAGCAGAGAGGGCGGCACGGCTCGCACACACGCCAGGCAGCGCACATGCAGCGCCAACGCGGGCCCCTGGGGCACGCAGCGCAGGCAGAGGAGCTCCAGCCCGAAGGCTGAGGCTCCAGACACAGACGAAAGGAGCAAGAGGGTTCCTGGGCAGGCAGCACAGGCTCTGGCCCTGGGGCGCCCCCACCCCAGTAGCCACAGAGCCACCTGGCAGCCAGTGTGGGACCCCAAGCCCACTGCAGGGCATAAGCTCCAGGGAGGGCAACCTGCTTATCCCTACACCCCGGCTCTTGGCACGGCAGCCTCGCTGGTCGAATCCCGAGGCAGGCGGCCGAGCATAGCACCCAGAACACCCTGCAGGATGAGGGGACCAAGGACTCTGTCTTGGTCCCCAGGCACCTGTGCTCAGCTGCTGCTTCAGATCAGAGGCCGGGCAGAGGCTCGCTGCTCCTACCTCAGCCCTCCGCACAGCTTCCAGGGTGTTTCTGGGGCCTTTCCCTGCATTCCTTTCTCTTCTTCCTCACTGGAACCCAGACATTCAAGGACAAGGGTAAAACAGGAAGCTTCTACACAGGCAAGCACAGGTTTAGAGACAGCCTAGAGGACATGGGACAGGGGCATGGCCCTCAGGACACAGCTCCAAGGGACACAGCCCTGGGGATATGGCAGGCTGACCTCAGCCAGGACAGCAGCAGCTCTGCAGGGACATTCAATCCCTAGAGTTTCATCATCCTCTGGTTTCCAACAAAAACTCAGTCATTCAAAACCCAGCAAAATCAGCCCCAAAGAACACAAACACAGGCCTGGACTAGAGCTCAGAGGGGGCAGTTGCAGGGACCAGGTTTGATCCAGCGTGTACCAGGACACCACACTGGCCCCCACCCCCCTATGTGCTGAGACAGCAACTGAGACTGGCCATGGTGTTGAGCACCTGCAATCCCAGTGCTTGGGAGGCTAAAAACAGAAGGATCACTACAAGTCCAATCTGTGTAGTGAGACCCTGTAGATCTTTAAAAAAAAATTTTTTTTAAACTAAAAAGAAGAAAAGAACACACAGAAGCCCTGAGGGCAGATGGGGTAAGATTCAGTGAGGCCCAGGTCACTAGGCCTGGGTTCCAATCACATTTAAATAATACAAAGAAACGAAGGGCCCTGAGGAGCAAGGAAGTGACAGAAGTCACTGGCTGTGGCTCAGCAGTGCCCACACCCCTGAGGCCTAGGGACCCTCACTGTCTTTACCCACCCCATCCCTTCTGACAGAACCACATGACAGAACCACAGCTGGACTCCTCCAGCTGACAGTGAGCTGCCTTCATATAATCAAAGACAAAGTAAGGCTTGGGAAAACAGCGGTCTCAAGGTTCACAGAGCCAGGAAACGATGCAGAAACACTGTCAACAGAGAGAAGAAGCCAAAGACCCCAGAAGCTCTCGGGCAACACACACAGTCCTGGATGCGGCCCATGGGAGGGGCCGACAGGCAGGACATCGGACACCACCTCGTCGGAGGGGTGGAGAGTGAAAATGGACACAAGCCAGCAGAACCTGCAGCACGCCAGCAAGTGGGTCAACCAGGACCCCGAACACCCAGGAAGGAGAGTGGAGGGCAGGGACAGAAACCACTGCCGGGCACTCCTTGTTTTGGGAAGACGTGAACACTAACATTCAAAGGGCTACAAAGTCCAAGAAGGAAGACACTGCAATGAAAACTTCCCATGGAAAAAGGAAGCCTGCTATATTGTTGGTGGAAATGTCAACCAGTGCAACTATAGGTTTCTAAGAAGAACTAGAAGCTCCTTTTGACCCAGCCAGGCCCCTTCTAGGGCGAGTCAAGACGGCGTATGACAGTGATACCTGCATGTGCACAGCAGCACAGCGCTCTACAGCCAGGTCTAAAAATGGCCTATATGCCTTCCACAGGCGAACGGATACAGAAAATGCGTCTGCATGCAACGGAGCACTGCTCGCCACAAACACGGACAACTCCGAGTCATTTGTAGGAAAGTCAGTGGGCTTCAGATCATAACGTGAAGGAAAATAAAAACAAGGTTAAACATCACACGGTTTTTCTTGCGAGAACCCAAAGTATAGAAAGTCTAATGAGCAAGTAAAAGACAGGAAGCAGGAAGGCAGACCTTCTGCCATGAGGAGACGGAGGAACGGAGGGCCCTGGTGCCAAGTGTCCCCCACCAACTTCCCCTGATGAATGCGTTCCTCACATAGTACTAGAAACAAATGAGAGCCGATGAAACTCTCCAGACAGACTCAGCGGCAGCTACATGAGGTGTTGGCCTCACTGTCGCAGCAGGTGCCTCCGAGGCGGGGCTCAGAGGCAGGGGCTGAGGAGCTCACAGCCAAAAACCTTCCACCCAGCAAACCATTCTCGGGAAGGGAAGGCAAAGGCAGGCGGCTCCCGGATGAGCCAGAGCCACAGGCCCCACCCGGTGGGCAAGCTGCACACTGCTTGCAGAAACAGACCTCTGGGTCCCTGGGTACCCAGCAAGGGCCTGCCTCACCGTGCGTGGTGGCGCACGCTTACTATAATCTCAGCACTTGAGAGGCTGACACAGGAGGATTGGTGCAAGTGTGAGACCAGCCTGGGCTACAAAAGTGAGCTCGAGGCCAGCCAGAGAGGATGCAGCCTGAGTTACAGCAGCACCCTGGGCAAACCGCGTCCTGCCTGGCACAGAGTGAAAAGCTACTGTGTTTGCAGAGTTGCCAGCTCGTGGTCACAGCTGCAGTGTCCCACGTGAGCTGAGAGGTGGAGGGAGCACAGGGAAGCGAAGCTGCTCTAACTCAGATTAGTTTGCCAATAATGCTGTGCCTGGAAACCGGACGCAGAACACACATCAGGGAGAGGGGGCTGAGAAGCAGACATGTCAGTGGCAGCCCTCACAAGCCAAGCGCGACTACAGGAAAGTGCTGGAGCAGGGGTTCAAAACAAAACAAAAAACCCAGAAAGGCCTGTAGAAAACAAGTAGCAAATGCCTGACGCAGTACGCCCCTCAGTCAACCTTCAAAGGAAGGAAACCCTGGTGCTAGTGATGACGCGGGAGGACCCTGAGACTTCCTGCTTGCAGCTGTAGAGCTGTGTGCTGTTCTACTCAGGCAGCAACCAGAGGAGGCAGACACCCACCAACAGAAAGCAACAGAGGGCCGAGGCAGCACGGTCACAAGCGCAAGCCCAGCCTCGGGAACCTAGGGACTCACGAAGAGCCTGGCTCAACTCAGGCACGGAGACACATGCCTACAACCCCAGCACTTGTAGGCTGAGGCAGGAGGATCACCAGATTTGGCCAGCCTGCGCCACATAGCAAGACCCTGTCTCAAAAAGAAAAAGAAAAGACCCTGTCTCACGAGACAAAAGATCAGGAAGGGGTTGGGAGTCTTGAAGGACAGCTTTCAGTTTCCCAAGACAGGCAGAGTTCTGGAGTGCAGGAGGTATACAGCCACAAACTGCCAGTGCACGTCCACTTAGAAATGGAAAGGATTTTGCCTTTTTTCAAAGG
>PVKN010016166.1:0-12666 GCA_004027915.1 Capromys pilorides
ATTATCAAAAAAAAAAATAAAATCCAAACTGAATGGGAAAATGAAGCCCCTAGGAAGCTATGGAAAGTAAAATATTCCCTGAAATAAAATTCTTAAAATAATCCATTGTATTCATAAGACTTGGAAGCAGTTAGATGTGGGAGCCTAACCATTTCTCCAGGACTAGCATCTAGTAGGAACTTGTGCTGATAACTTTGTAGGACTTACCTGGGTCTAGCTCTATTTTTCCTGCTACACTGTGTGGGAGACCTAGTCTTAAACATATCATCAAAACATCCTAAGGGCCAGCCTGATAGCTCAGAGAACTAAAGAGCCTGCTTAGGCGGAGCCCAGTGGCTGGATTTCGATCTCCAGCATGCCATGATGGCCCCGCCCCCAGAAGTGCGCTGAGACAGTGACTGAGACTTGGTGTAGTGGTGCGTGCCTGTAATCCCAGCACTTGGGAGGCTGAAAACAGAAGGATCACTACACGTCTAATCTGGCAGTGAGAGCCTGTAGACCATGTCCTAAGGAAAAAAAAAAAATTCTTAGCGCCTGCCCCCCTACATACCTGGTGGGTAGTAAAGAAGTGACTGAAGTCTTTCCCCCATCCAGGCTCTAGAGAGGAGGTTCAGGGTGGGTCCCAGTGGATGTGAACACAGCCCTGGGCTCATGGGACTGCAGAGCCCTCCTGCCTGGCACATCCCACACCACCTGTGACTTTGTCTCCTCAGCCTTGCACCTGGGCTCCTCAGCGTGAAGACAGTGAGGTGGTGTTAGGTGCCACCCTCCCACAAGCTCCTGCTACCAAATAGATGATAACACAACTCCTGTAGCTCTCCTGGGCTGTTCACTTGCTCTGTGTGTATGGAAGACATTTCCTCCTCTGGGCAGGGGTCAGGAATGGCAGGTAGAGAGGAGAGTGCATAGTTAGCTTCAGAGAATCTCTTCCTTTTATGACCTGTGTGGGTCACTTCTCCCTCTGCTTCTGCCATCCAGAGGACATAATTAATGGTCTGAGGCAGGAGGTGTAACACACGTAAGTCATGAGTCAGGACAGGACACTTGGTGTCATTTCCCAAAGTTGCCTGAACCAAGACACTGCCCCTATGGAAATCCTTTCATGAAATTGTTGGTGCCTAGGCATGAGAAGTTAATAATTGTCAGTAACAATGGAACATAAATTTCCTGGGTGAATAAGAAGACTTAGAATTTATTTCTTTGACCGAGGACAGTGGAGTCCTCAGGTTGGTTTGGCACGTCTGTCCACTACCTTGTTAAACCCATGTGGGCCTTGCTGTGCCAGGTGTTGATGGTCTTAGTGGTGCTTGGGAATATCTGCTACTAGGGGTCATCACCTCCCAGAGCCTTCAGGTGGAAGGGAGAAACTCAGGAATATGATAGATCCAGCTTCCAGCCTCAAGCTTCCTTTTTCCTCTGTCCATCTTGACAGGGAGAAACACCCTGGGGATCCACATGATGGCCATCCAGTGCATCACCTCCTGCAACCCCAACCTCTGGAAGATGCTCTTCAGCCATATCATCCTGTCCGGAGGCACTGGCTCCTTCTCTGGCTTGCGATTACGACTACAGAGAGAACTAGTAGGACTGGTTTCCCCTACCATTGATGTGAAGGTACAATACCCTCAGGCCACCCTCTGGGGCCTCCCCTTTTCCTTCCAGAGATGTTTCTAGAATGCCTTGGATGAGCCAAGCTTGAGTCCTGGCACTTGGGGAAGCACCAATGAACAAAAGAACAAAAGATGAGAAATCAGAAGTAGCAGATAACGTGCACTGTAGGACATGAAGGGAAATTGTGTACAGGAAAGGGCTCTGCTTCCTTGGAGGAACAAGGGGGTGTGAGTGTGGGTAGGGTGGGTGCTGAGGTGCAATGGATGTTAGGGTGCACCTTCTCCAGAAGATGTGGCTTCTGGGGAGGAGTGTACAGGCAGAGAACAACCTGGGTAATGGTGCAGAGTGTGCTCCTAGGAGGAAGGCAGGGAGCACCACTGGTGGGTTGAGCAAGGACTAGATGACAGGGATAGGCAAGTAGAGAGGCTTTCACCCCGGAAGAAGTGGAAAGAACCTGCTGGAAAGTTTAGGCAGAGGAGTCACATAATTCACCTAAGCTCTGAAGGCTCAGGTCCAGAGGTGAGGGCAGACTGTCTTCCAGGGAGGATGGAGGACTGTCACAAGTAAGGAGGGAGGACACCAGATGTGAGGAGCACTCACCTGCCTCTACATCCCTCCTGCCTCACCAGCCAGCTCTCCAGCTATTGCAAACTCCATGGGCCAACTTGAGAGCACTTGGGGACATATCTCCTGCTGTTGGCTCTGGGTGACCCTCACCAGAGTGCTGCTGCTGTGCCCATCAGCCAACCTGCAACCTTGTTTCCTCCTCTGGGCAGGGGTTGGGGATGCCAGGTAGAGAGGAGAGGGCATGGTTAGCTCAGAGAATCTCTTCCTTTCGCAACCTATGTGTGGTCACTTTTCCCTCTGTTTCTGCCATCCTGGGGACACAATTAACAGTCTACAGCAAGAGGTGTCACATATGTAATGTGGCAGGGTAGAGGAGGAACCAGTAGAGACCACCAGACTTGTGTAAATGCAACATGGTGTGGAATTTATTGTGCCTGGGTTTGGACAGAGAGCATAAGAGCATCTGCCCAGAACAAAGAGAACCGTGTCTGTTTTATAGAGATGGAGACAAGGGAGGGGTCATTATGTGGGAAGATCCCAATGAACAGCTGTGGTCTCTGGCAGTCTTGCATCTCAGTGGGCAGAGTCCTTGAAGTATCCAGTGTAAATTCCTGGGTGTCTCCAGGTGTCCCTAGGACCTGCAGAATAATCCTTTCGCTTCGTATCCTCAGCTTTCCAGCCTGCTGTGCAGGGCTCCATCACCCCACACTCTCATCCCTCTCAGACGTCAAAGCTGGCTGCTCTAGGGCCCTCCTTCAGGGGACAACTGACCTGTGTTCTCAGTGTACCTTCTGCTCCTGCAGCTGCTGTCCCCTGGAATATTGTCCTCCATTTCCTAGCTGCTCAACACTGGTACCTCTTTAGAAAAGGCTGTATATATTTTAACCTTCCATGACTGTGATAAAATAACTGAGAACAACAGGTGAAGGCAGGAAAGGTTTCTTTGGCTTGTGGCTTCAGCACACTGTTGACTGCTTCTTTTGCTCTTAAGTCTGTGGCCAGGTAAAACATCACGGCAAAAGGTTATGGTGAGGAAGTCGTCCCTAATCTATGCCTATGTCACCCTCTTTTAGGCCAGTGTCCCTTCAGTTTGCTCCGGCACAATTTCCACAAACCAGTGTGTCCTTGCTGCACATATCCAAAGCATGCCATCCTAATTTCTTAGGCATTTCTCAATCCCATCCCATTTCCATCTGAGATTAAGCAGCACACCATAAAATGTCACACCTGCTCACATCAAAAGCCGTACCCCATCTGCTTCTTCATTTTCTAATTTTTATATCAATATTCTTTAATTGTCTTATACAATTTTGAGAAAATGCACATCATGTTGGACAACTGCTCCCTAAATGATCTTCTCACCTCCTAAATCTACCCCTTTGGTGTCATCGGGAGACACGGAGTCACTAAAAGCATTTACGTAATTATGGAAAATGATCACGACTCAGTCTTCTTCTGCAGCCCCAGCTCTGGGCACCTATCCTGTTCCTCCAACTCCTTCTCTGCTCTCAGAGGCCACAGGCTCTTGTACAAAAGGCTCTTACAAAATCAGAGAGGAAGACTTAGTTCAGCACAGAAAGCAAATTGCAACTGTAAATTTGCCAAGATTTCTGATGCTGCTTGTAGAGGGAGCCCCTTGGGCCAGCTCTGCCCTACAGCACCTGACCAGGCTGCATTTTGGACCAAGGCCTTTCAAAACCTTCCCATCCTCCAGGTGCCCTATGCTTTCCCCAGCCCCTGGACAAAGTCTCCCTTCACTCTGCTGGAGGCAGATTCCCCTGCAGTCAGCCATAAGGATAGTTAGGATAGTTAATCACTGAGAGAAAAGAAATCTCTCTCTAAAACAAATTCATTCATCTTGGCAGAATAGCTAGTGCCAATAGGGACACTTTTCAGAGACAGACAATCCCCAATTTGCCATGTTTTAACTTAGGATATTTTGACTTTACAAGGGGGATGGAAGTGATTCACCTGGAGCAGAAACTATCCATGGAATTTTGAATTTGATCTTTTCCCCGGGGCCAGTGCAGGGCAGTTCAGTTCTCCCTCTTGGAGCTGGGCAGGGCAGGTCTCTGTCAGCCCCCGAGCTCATAGGAGTGAGTTGGTAACACTGCAGCCTTCTGTGTGGATGAGCTGGGATGTTCCATAGGTTGGGCGTGCTCCGTGCAGTTTAAGTAGTGTCTTCAGCTAACACTGGGGTCACCAGGATGTGCTCCTGCTGTACATCAAAGAGCACCTGTAATTGCCTCTCCTGGCAGCCTGGGCTGTGAGTAATGAAAGCTCTTAGGCTGAAAGCGCTTGCATCCTCCACTCCCCTTGTTGAGAAGTTTTTCTTTCCCTTCGAATCCACTTCCAAATGGGGTTTTTTGAAGCCAGAAATATATACACAACCCCGGGCTTTTGAGTGCAGGGCCAAATTCTCCATGGAAATAGCCAGGCAGCTTCATTTTCAAAATTCTTTTGCCATCTTGGTAAATGGGAAAAATTGCTTGGTCTTCTTTTCCTTCTTTGTAAACGCACTTTTGTAATTGTCCATTCCAACCCTTTGGCCATTTTTCAGTGGTATTCTTGTGTCTCTGTAACACATGTGTTGCCCCAGTTCTGTCTGGTTCTGTGTGTGTTTAGATAAGACACGAAAGGGGCAGATGGCTTGGTCAGGCTGACAGAAGAGAAGGAGCGCAGAGGATCCCAGATGTCGGCCACTGGCTCTTTCCTCTGCCTGCAGCACTGACCCCGTACATTCTTTTCTCTCCCTTATCTGTTTTTTTTTTTCCCTTAAAGTCATAGAGACAAATCCTTTAACTAATACCAGAAAATGTTTTCCCAGCCCAGCTCGGTGGTGACCAGTGCCAGCAGGCAGCAGGGAGCTGGGTCTGAGAGTCCACCTTGTCTGCTCACCCTGCCTGGACTCTGGGCTTTCCAGATCTTGCCCTGCACTTTTCCCATGCAGACCCCTGCGGGGATGCCTTGGTCTCCTTTGCATTAGCATAGTAGTATTGTTACATCCCTCTGTGCCTTCTAGAAGTCAACGAGCAGCAAAGATGTTGACAGTCTGTCTTGAGCAAGTGACGAAACCTCCCTGAGCATTGGGGCTGCTCCTGGCAAATGGATGTGGAGACTTTTCCTTGACACAAGCAATACTGGGGCAGTGTGCAAGCAGGGGTGGCTCTGGAAAGCTCTGCTCTGCGGGGTGTAAGAGGCTTGGGGATTGATTTACTTTTTATCTTTGCTTTCTAAGTTTTTGTAGAAAATACAAATGCTGAATGCACAGTCTTTTTTTTTTTTTTTTTTAGACAGGGTCTCCCTGTGTAGTTCAAGCTGACCTTACATTTACTATATAGTTCAGGATGGCCTCAAACTTGCAGCAAGCCTCTTGCCTCAGCCTATTGAGTGCTGGGATTATAGGTATACGCCACCACACCTGGCCACATAGTCTCTCTCTTTTTTTTTTTTATTTTGAAAAATGTAATACTATTTAACTTGGAAAACATTTCAGCATTCTAAACATACAACCCCCCCCTCCCCACAACACTGCAAATCGTGTTTCAGTACAGAAGCTTCTTGAACCTTCTCTGACTCTTTGCCAATGAAGAGTTCTACAGTTTGGAAACAAGCAGTGTAACACTTAACTAAAAAACAAAACAGTAATGAATCCAAATGCTGCTCATGCCAGGCGACCTTCTCAGTCTCCAGCTAGGATAGGGCAGCAGGATGCTAGGCCACTATATACAGAAGCTCGCTGGATGCCTGCCGCGGCCACAGCAACAGCAAGTCTAAGGTCCCTTCTCAGTGGCATGTGCCCCACGGCCTCAGTGCCAAGCAGGAAGCTTCAAGGGTTTGCCTGGGTTGCTTTGTTCCTTTTATAAACTCTAGATATGTACAGTTGGTAACTCAGGGTTTCTAGCCAATGACCATACAGTTAACGCCACCTTACAACTTAAAAAAAAAAATGTCAGCGACATCTCCAAATGCCTCTTCACAGCCACAGCAAAGTGCACAGAGGAGAACACAGGGTGCCTTTTCAGTTTAAAAATGTTTGGCAATATGCACAGCTTTGGTATAGCTTCATAGCATTCCAGACCCCAGTGGCCGTGCTGAGCAACTACTGCCAACTTCCAGAGCACTTGAGAGACGACATGATCGCAGTCGGGTTGGCATTTAACCTAAGAAACGGTCAGTCATGGTGCTCCCCTACTCCAAGGGATTCACAAGGAGACAAGATTTTTATTCATCCTGATCCTCTACCTCCTCTTCTTTCTCCTCCTCCTCTTCTTCCTCTTCCTCTTCCTCTTCTACCTTTTTTCTGGGCAACTTTAGCAGGACCTTTGCACCATCAAACTTTCCTTTACACTTACAGTCATTCACATCCTTCTCGTACCTCTTCAGCTTCGCCGCCTTGGTGATGTAGGGCTGCTCTTCACTGTCACTTAAATTATTCCACATCTCACTCAGCTTTTTGGCCATGTTACCAATAGAGATACTGGTGTGGATTCGACCTTGGGGCAGAATTCCGAACAAAACAGGAAAAATCCAGACGGTGGTCTTTTGGGTGCGTTGGGGTCCTGTCTCTTCTTGCCTCCCTTTGTGGGTCCATAATCTCTCATCTTTCGGTCAGAGTGAACTTTATCTGCCTTGATCATTTCATCAAACTTAGACTTTTCTTTCTCAGACATCGTCTTCCACCTCTCTGGGCACTTCTTGGAAAATCCTGCAAAATTGACAGGGACTTCTGGGCCCTTCTTCCTGTGCTCCTCTCTGCAGGTCTGCACAAAGGCTTATGCAGACATCTTGCCCTTTGGTTTCTTGGGGTCCCCTTTAGCCACCCTGACTATATTGTTCATGAGTCTGGACAGTGCAGGGCATGATGCGTGGCTCGGGCTCCCAGCCTCGCACTAGCTGCCTCCACAAGAGCCCCACAGAGCCTTTATAAACTACAGAATGCATTCAGTTTTACGACATCAAGGGCATGAGTCCTCTGTGCCCTGGTCCACTTCACCTGCAGGTGCCAGTTCCCTACAGCAGCAGTGTTTATTATGCATCATAAACACATACTAATCAAAAATTTTAAAAATAAAATAGCAAATTAAAAATTATCAAAACTACAGGATGTGGGTGTGAATTGCTTATTTTAATGGATAATAATTAATTGTATCTTCCAGGAGGAAGAAATGATTATTTGGGAATTTGGAAAGGTGGATATCTGTGTCCCAATTTAGAATATGTTTTAATGGATTTTTTTTTCTTTCTTCTCTCCCCATGCCCCCAGGTGTCCACCTGTCCTTATGCCAAGTATGGTGCCTGGGTGGGTGGCTCCATCTTGGCTTCCCTGTCAACTTTCAAGGACATATGGGTCACCAGAAGTGAGTATAGGGATGTTGGCTGCTCCATCATCACTCGAAGAAGCTTCTAAGTTGGGGCTCCCTGATCCCTAGTATCTTTTCCATCAACACCGCTAACCTTCAGTGGAATTAGTCAGTGTTTAGGATCAACTTGTGTGCAAGACCCTTCCTCCAAGATGTCAATAAAAATGAAATAGGAATGAACCAGTGTCTGTCTGGATTCACAGCATCCAATGACTTGCATGTTAGCACAGAGGGGATTTCTGGTCCTCCCATGTATCATTCAGGATGGCTCAGGGACACTGCTGCCGTGATAAATATCCCCAGACAGCAGAAACATGGACTGAGTCTGCCCCTCCCCCCCCACTTCCTGTCCCCTCTAAGTCAGCAGACCCTCCCTGCATTCTTCCACTCCAAACCTGCTAGCAGAGTAGACGGACCACCTGCAGCACTGGTCCTCATGGTGTGTATCTCAGTTTGGTTGCTGTAAGACATATCTGAGATCTAGCAGCTTATGAATGATGGGAGTTTATTTAGCTCACAGTTTTGGAGGCTGAAAGTCCAAGAGCCCAGTGCTGGCACCTGCTGAAGACTTCTTGCTGTGTCCCAATGTGATGGAGGGCAACACAGGGTGACGCAGGGCAAGCATGCTAGCTCAAGTCCCTCCTCCCCGTTTGTAAAGCTGCTAATGCCTGGTGGCCCCAGCCTCATGACTTCATTGAATTCTGATCACCTGGGCCCCACCCACTATTGCCATTAATATGTGTGGACTTGGAGACTAAATGCCCTACGCATGGGCTTTTAGGGGACCCAGTGAAACACCATGGCAGGGGTTTGAGCATATCGGTCTTTTAGTGGGTCTTACATCAGCCATTAAATGCTGTGACTCAGAAGGAAGACAAGACACATGTCACAAGGAATTGTCCACCAGGACAGCAGACTGCTCTCTCTCTCTCTCTCTCATGCATACTACACACTCACACACACACACACATACACACACACACACACACACACACGCACACAGAAGTGCCCAGCGAGTGCCTTCCTATTGTAGGACTTCTGGCATGTCCATATAGAGAGACACAGTCTGGTTGGTACCCAGAGTATATGTTTTTCAGGGCTGAGCTATCCAGTTTATCCCTCATGAGACTGAGTTTATCAAAGCTCATTTCACGGTGCAGGAGCTGGAGGAGAGAGTGGCTCATTCATTGGATTGGAGTTATTTAGGCAGCAATTGGGAGCTTAAATCTGTAAACAATATCTAGGGAGAGTGCTGGGACAAGGGCAGAGGACAAAGGAGACAGAAAAACCCAACATGCAACAGAGATAAAAGGTCTCAAATGGAAAGTGTGGGTTTTCAGGGTGGTGGGGTATAGGGCTCAGGGCCAAACAGTTGTGCCCTCCCTCTCAGACACTGCCTGGTGATGTTCTGGAACAAAGTAGGAATAAATTCTGGGAATTTGGAAGAAAACAGCAAAAAATAGATGGTTAACTCTCAAGTTACTAGAAAAAAACACTAGATGACCAGTCAAACTTGAATTTCAGAAGTACAACAAATAGACCTGGGCATGGTGGTGCAAATCTGCAAACCCAGCAATAAGGCCAGAGGATCCCAAGTTGGAGCCTAGGCAACCTAGTGGCTCAGTAAAACAGTGTCTCAAAAAAAAAAAAAAAAAACCAAAAAAAAAAAAGCAGGTGAGTTCTGATGATGGAGCTTCATATGAAGGCACTCTCCAGCACTGTCACTCTAAAAGGAATATATAAAAAAATCAATGTTTAGTATGGGTGCGTATGAATTGCAGCCTGGATTTTGAGTTGCTAAGCCTGGAAACCCTACCACAATGAAAAGAGGCTCTGGTCTGTATCAGAGCTTGACTGTGTTAACAGCTCCAGAAGACAAAGGTCCAAAACCATGAAGGCTTTAAGAGGAAGAGATATTTTGAAGCTAAAATTACATAGCTCCCTCCATTTCCCTCCCTGCCCCGACTACTCACCCTCTGGATGTGGACCTCTCCACGCACCAAGCATTGTACTGGGGTAGGTGGCTCCATCTTGTATGACAGGTGAAATTTAATAGGCTGTTCATCCAACAGATTGGATGCTACAACAAAATTCCAGGACCAGCAAAGACTCTGCCATTTATATTTCCGTGTTCTCTCTAGGAAACTAAATAAAACACTTTCTCTATGATGAATCTAAAAAAACCCTACCAGGACAAAGAAACAAGAGTAGATTAAGCTGCTAGGCCAAATGCAGGGGTATAGCCAAGATATCTTCAATAGAGTCCAATTTGTACATTTCTTTTTTTTTTTTTTCATTTATGTATTTGGTACAGGGTCTCACTACACAGCTCAGACCCATAGTGAGCCTCTTGTGTTCAGCATCCCCAGTACTAGGATCACAGGGGTGCACCACTACACCCAGACTCCTTTACCAGCTCAGCATAACCTGGGGGCAGAGCTGGCGTGGCTTACGGGACTGGGGATCGAATCCTGGTCCCTGTGCTTGCTAAAGCAGGTGCTTAGTCAGCTGAGCTATCTCAGTTCACAACAATGTGGAACAAAAAATTGCAGATGATCCAAATATGGAAGGAGGAGGGAATGACAGAATGAAGTTGTACTCTGCCTTTATCTGCTCTGTTGATAAGGAAAGAGTAAAAATGGAGGTGTGCATGTTTCTGATCTCAGGCTAACATGGGCACGGCGCCTCACTGACTCAAGACGAGTCTGGCACTGGTTACCCCCTCAGATGCTGACCTGTAGTCGTCCTCAGATCCTTCACCTGCTCCTGGGGACTCAGTCAGGGCAAAGGTGACATTCTAGAAATCACCGCTGTTTATTTAAAAGTAATGCTTCAGTAGTATGCCATTCTAGGTGTCAAACATTGACTTTGATTTTTCTTTCAGTCATCAGATATTTTTAATTTCTTTTTCTGGTCTATAAACCTGTATTATTATTTCATGATTTTTTTTTTTTTTTTTCAGTACTGGGGATTGAACTCGGGACCTTGTGCTTACCAGGCAGACCCTTAAGCTGCTGAGCTATATCCCCAGCCCCAGGTATTATTTCTTCAATACAGGTGGAAATGTTGGCACATGTGCTCGCCATTGTCTTTCCACCAGCTCTTCTCCCAGGGAAGTGCAGCCAGCGGGCATTTCTGCTCGCGGACCTGTGCGCTAAAACCCGCCCTGACGTTCATTCATTGTTCTGATTGCAAATTTACTTTCCTAGTGGTAAAGCGCATAATTGTGAGAATTGTCCTCTGATCCCTGGCCAGAATAACTCTTGGAATGGGCCCCGGGTATGATTTAGATCTCAAACGTTTCCCACATTCCTGTTTGGAAGGTGATTGGATCATGGGCTGCTGTATTCATTAGTGGGCCAATCTAGGCTGAGCTCAGTAGCTGAATCGACTGCAGAAAGGCCGGGCCTGGTAAGCGGAAGTGGGTCCCTGGGAGCGTGACCTGCAGGAGCGTGTTCTTGCCCCTGGCCCCTTCCTTCTTTCTGCTCTGGGCTTCCGTGGCTGTCCTCTGTCATGTCTATTTAGTTTCTGCTTTGGGGCCAGCCCATCACCGCCTGGAACTGTGAACCAAAATGAAACTGTGCTCCTTTAAGTGGCGAGCATTAGGCATTGTGCCCAGAGGTGAGAAACGACAACGATAACCCTTGCTTAGCTTTGAGCTGGGCCCAGACAGGTGGTGAGGCTGTCAGATGGCAACACAACGGTCATCCGTCACTGCGGCTCCTCGATGGCGCTCCCTGAGGTATGTGGGAGGGTCCGGACGAGGATGCGCTAGGAACAAAGCACTCACAGCTTTTTCGAAGCACCCTTCCCGCCTTTGCTCCTGCTTTTGCTGTTTGAACTAAAGCCCAGTAACACCGTAGCCTAGCACAGGGGCTTGGCAACCTCAGTAGGGTAATGGTCTGCCGGTTGTCCACTGTTCTTTGAGTAACCCCCTGTCGACCAAGATGGACTTGTCCGCGTCCTTCTTCCTGCTGCTGATGCCCTCTCCGTTTGGAGGCAGATGTTTCTTTTACATTTCCCTGGGAAATTCATGCAGCTACAAAAACCAGGACACTTTCAGAAATAAGCTCTAAGCTACGGAAAAATGGCCAGTGAAATCTAAAACAGCAGAGTCTGAGCTGCAATGCTAATATTCTGAATGCTGTACTGTTTGTTAAACTTCAAAAATTTTTAAGTATTTTATTTTTTATAATTTTATTGCTTTTAATAAGAAATAACAATGAAATAGTTTCAAAACACATTAGTAGGACAGCCACAATAACTAATACAATGCATATTGTTGTTTTCATAGTAGTTGTTCAGAGTACAAGATGCAGACATGATAACTTTTCTAAACACTATTGGTACAAATATTTCTTCTCATTGAGCCAAGATAAAGTAGTTGTATGCACAGTCCAATATCCCATAATAGCAGTGAGTTATCAGCAGAACTGGCATTGTCAGAAGCTGTTGACTTGAACCTTTTACAGCTCAGCATACTAATCTGGCTTTACTTTTTATGCTTCCTGGTTAAACTTTTCTGCTATGTGGTTAAGGGCAAGTTAAAGCAAGACTTATATAAAAAACAACATGTAATTTTTGTATCTGACAAGGTCAATTAAATTCCCTCAGGGTTTACCTTGAAACCATGTATAAAAATTTTTTCAGTAATTTAAAGGTCACCAGTAGCAAAGCAGTAACAAAAGGGACATGACCCACAGGTGCACAGGGTAAATCTGAATGCCCCTGAAACAGTGCTGGAAAAAATATTCAGGAAAGACAACTAAAATAAATTAATTCAGTATCAGATTAGAAAAGAATAGCTGAAGGAATTAATAAGCTTGAATGTTAGATGAGGAGAGTAAGATGAGAAAATTAAAGGCAACAAAAGATTTAAGATGACCTACAGAGAATAACAGTCAGACAGACAGCAGCCTTCGCAGCATTGACAATAGAAGCTAGGACCCAATGATGTCCTTGAAATGAGAGAAGGGAGTAGCTACTACTCTGAGATGCTGCACCCAGCTGATGTTGAATTCTGGAGTCAGAAATTTAGGAGACCCAACAGGAGGGCCAGCCAGAGTGGACTACAGCACTTGCTTGGGCAGGCACAGGGACCAGGGTTCAATCCTGTGTGCCATGC
>PVKN010016167.1:0-18042 GCA_004027915.1 Capromys pilorides
AGATAAAGGAGCTGGAGTGGCACATTTATCTCTATCTCTGATGAGACCATAAGCAATTGGAAGCCAAGACCACACATGTCACTTATATCCCTGTATCTCCATCACCTGACTTGGCGTGGTTAATTGATACAATAATTGATTGAATACTTGATTGAAAGCCTACTGAAAATCTCTACTCCCTGCCCCATCTCATTACAGTAGAAGAGGGGATCTGAAAAGGCCTCTCTCATAGCATGCCATTCTTCTGGGCCAAAGTCAGCTTGGAGTTGCTCAGCTCTGATGAAGTTCTGCTGATTGCCAGCCCAACCACGCTCGGCTGAGCACACTAGGACTTAACAAGGTCTGAATTGTTTCAAGGAGTGTTTTCAGCAAGTTGTAAATGCATTTCACTAAGTCACGTTGCTGCCTATAATTGATGTAGCTGATGAAAAGCAATCACAATCCCGTGAATGATTTCTGCCTGTTTACAAGTACATTTTGTTCCCTATCTCCAGAAGGATGCACAAAGCACAGTTTAAAGGAAAATGTATTTGGTATTGACATATGGCAAGACCGTCTTGCATTCCAGTTCCTCACTGGCTCAGATGATCTGCAAAAAAGAAAAAGACAAGCTTGTAATTACTATAGATTTTTTTTACATACCCACAGATAATTGTTTTTAAGTGTACGCAAGGCATTTGCAGGAATGATCATTTTATCTCCATTTGGTTTGTTTTAGAATAATAGATGTGGCAGGCACCTTGGGATGTAATTATTTGTGTATACATCTTTCACTCTCACTTTAAGAAATGAAATATGCATCATTCCTATTTATAACCACCCTTCCTGGCTCCCAGTCATCTGCTAAACTTAATGCACATGTAGCCATTTGTTAAATAGGAACAAATGAAAGAAGGAAGTAGTAAACCTGCTGGAAGAAATATCAAAAAACCCTGAAAGGGAAGTATTCCTTTAGGAGTGATGACTGAGATTGATTAACAGTCTGTAGGAATCATTGGATTTGAAAGAATGAGTTTGAGTATCTGATCTAGTGAGGCTATATGAGGGAGCTGATGCTGCAGTTATGCTGTACAACAAAGCAACTATAAGTGCAGTGGCTTAAAATCAGTATTCACTCCCATAATTGTGAGTTTGCAGGTTGATTGCAGCATGGATGATCTAGTTGAGATTGGTGAGGTGGGTCTGCTTCATGCTACAGGTTGATTGGCAGTGCTTGTGCCATAGAACACATGCAGGTTGATCACACATTTCTTCAGGGTTCTTCTCTCAAGTGGCACTGTCTAAGTCTTTATGGCACATCTAGGTTACTGAGCTGGGTTTTTTTTTCCCTCATGAAAGAGAGGAATCACCATGGCAAAAATCAACTCATGCCATCACAAAGACCTTCTAGTATAAAAGTACCATAGTACTGCATAGCATACTCATTGAAAAGGCAGAAAAATATGATTTTTCCAATATTACTAGGCCGATGGGGAAGATAGAGTAAAAACACAAAAGAGAGGTGTGGCTAACAGCCAGTGACTAGATCCCTAGTTCACTCCTGTCTCTGGTCAAGCTGCTGCCCTGCCCTCCTCTTCTTGGCTCTCACTCAGTTGTCATTGTTTTTCTCCATGATAAACCCAATTGGGAATTCTCTGGACCTCCCATTTTAATCATCTGTAGCTTGTGATACTCTCAACTGCTCCCTTCTTGAAATTCTCTATTCTCTTCTGTCTTGTGATTCTTATTTGAATTTTGCTCGGTCTCTCTGAATAATTCTTCTTAGAATCTTTTCTAGGTTCATGCAAGGTTTTAGAGAGACAAATGCTGGCGACTGGGCTGGGAAAAGAAGTATTTGGCAGTGAGCAGTCCCACAGTCTTTGCCTCAGAAAGATACTAGCTTCATGCTAACAGTACCTGCTGTGATATGGAATGTGAATGGTGAGCTCATTGGGGGGCCAACTGTCATATTTAAACAGTAAATTCCCCATCTGCCTATAAAAATGCAGATGAAAATTCAAGCCAGAGTTGGCCACAGCATGACTGCTACTTCCCTTCTGAGTTGCTGTGGGTATGGTTTGTGCCAATACGGTTTTTATCTCCTAGTAGCCACAGCAGAGTCTAGAAAGTCAGTGTGCTGCGCTGGTTGCATTGGTTCACATGTAGTGCATATGTAGTGGGAAAATTATATGTAACCATGAGTGAAACAAAATAAATATTCTCCCTCCACTTCATAAAACTTTTGACTTATCTTCCCACTCTGTCTCTCACCATTCTTCTCCAGCATGCATCACACCAAAATTGTTTCCATGTTAGTCTGGCTTAGCCATTTACCTCCCCACCTGAAAACCTCTACACCAGCTGACATTTCCCTTCTTCCATTAAACCTTTCCTGACTTCCCAGCAGGAAGCAACTACTTAGCCTTTACACTCTTAGCTCTTCTCTGAATCTCTTCTAGAGCATTTATTACTATTGATCTTGTATTGCTATAATTTCTGCCTGTATACTTGCAGAATACAAATATTCTTGCTTGTATACTTTCTTCCCCAACTGGTTTGGTGGTCCTATGCAGGGGGGAGTTTAAATTCTGATTTATACCTGTACTTAGCCAATGATTCTTCAATAAATCAATAAACAGTTTAGCAACAAACAAGTTGGGTAGGGGTGTAACTTGGGGAAAAACAGTCTGATATGTTGTTAAAAACTTCTATCCCAAGCTTGTAGTTTTGGAAAAGAGAAGAATAAAATCCATTTTAATGAATCCATCTCCTCTTTGCAGAATTATTTTGTGGTTTCTTTCACAGGGCCAATTACATTTATGAAGATGAATTATGACAGTCGAGAACCCATGTGCATGGGTTGCTGTGCGCTAACTATGTAATTAGTGGCTGCAGCTAGGAGAGGAGTTCGTTAGGTATTTCCATAAGAAAAAACACATTATGATCCATAAAAAACAATGAGCAATGATAATTTCATTTTTATTGGTCATTTAAAAACATTCACTGATAATTCTCCCCATGCTTAATAGGCATATGTTTGCTTCCTTCAGAATATACCCATAAACTTATTGCAAAATACTTTCTTACATAACCATTCAGCCTCCTTCGATCGCCAGAGTTTCAGAGACAGAAAATGTGAAGTTCATCAAGGGCATTTAGACAGATGACACCAACTATTCTAAATCAGCATCTCTTTTCCAGGATGACTGCATGGGCCAGGTTCAAGCTAACTACTGCATTATTCTCCTCCATCCCAGGGTGTTTCCCCTTGAGAAGGTTGATCCTCTAGTTTGTATTTGAAATAGGAAAGAATAAAACAGTATCCCTTCATTTCAGTGGGTAATCCAGAGAATGCTAGGAGTCGTGGATTCAAAGGCCAGGACAAAGACAGACTTGCAGCAGGTGATAATAAATGTTAGTTGCATGAGTGAATGATCAAAGGTTGGGTAGGTAAATGAAGGAATTAAGGATAGATAGATCAGTTGAATTGGGTGGAACTTCTCTTATCCTATCTTCAATACTATGGCACAGACTTCAGATCCTGCTCCCGGTTCTCAGCTCTTCTACAAAGGGGACTAGATTCTTGAACACCCCGGGAGGTAGTTAACCATCTCCAGAGCTTCCTGTCAAGTTCAGAAAGAAAAATACTTTATGTGTTTCCAAAAACACATTAGGAAATGATTGCAATCTTCTTAACTGGAAATTAAAGCCTCCTCATGAAAGCATTTATTCTTTCTTTTTGCTTCTTTTGGCTACATCATTTCATTCTCTGGCTCCTGACTGACACCTCAAGGTCCACTTTTCTGTTATGTGCAAGCCCAGCAAACTGTCAAGGATGAAAATAGGGACTGAAATGCTCACTGGCAATTTCTCTAGGAGAAGAAACCAGCTCACACCTTTCATGACAGGCTGGCTTCTCTCCAGAAACTTGGTCTACCTATCTATATATGCTTTGGGGTGTGTAAAGGCCTGACACGCTTTCAGAGTGTAGGGTGCATGTGTTCATGTATTCACATGTGAGAAAATGTGTGTGTATGGGTACACACTTGAAAATATGTATATACCTGAATTATTTGGTATGTGTGAGTGTATGTATGTGTGTGCATGAGTGTGTTTGTGTATATGAGGTGTCTCAGTTACTCTTCTCTTGTTGGGACAAATACCTGACATTCAAAATGATGGAAGGAAAGGTTTATTTAGCTCATAGTTATTGGAGGTTTCAGTCCATGCTCTGCTGGCTCCAAAGCTGAGTGGCACAGGGCAGAGAACATTAAGTTCATGGTGGCAGAACAGCAATGATGGCAATAGGTAACAATGGCAACAGAAAGAGTCTGTCTTTCTGTCTCTCTTATATTGTATTCCGGCTTTCTGCCCCAAGTTGGACATAGCACTCACACCCATAATCCCAGCAGTACTGAGACCTATAATCCTAGTGGATCACTCATAATCCCAGTGGATCACGAGTTAATCTTAAACTCTAGAAGTCCCCACCCCATGACTGCATGAGGCTTTGCAGGGACAACTAGACATAACCATAACATGAGGCTATGTCTATGTCCGTGTTCATGTCTCTCTGCATGTGTGTGTGTACACATGTCTATGTCCTTGTGTATGTGCATGTGTATATTTGAAGATGTGTACTTGTATGTGAAAAATATGTAAGCATGTGTGAGGAAAGTGTGTATGCCAGTCCGAGGTCAAATGTAAAAGTATAAATATGTGTATCTATATGTCCAAGAAAGTATGTTTAAGCAAGTGTAAATGTGTGTGTGTTGTCCCTGAGTGTGTTTTTATGTCCCCAGAATTCTTCCTGTGTGGGGCAGGTAGAAAGGGGGCATGCAGGGGATATGCAGGATATGCCTTCCTCTGAGCAGTGGGAAGGTTAAATGGCCACTGGCTAGCAGATGTATTGAACACCCTACATATGTTCACCTGGTACTTAAGGCTACTTGATTATGGCCATGTCTCCCACATTTCTATACCTGTGCCAGTGCGTTGTTGGGTTTTGCCAGCATTGATGGTTCTGCAGCCTGGTGTCATGACCATGGCCTGCTCACTGTCCATCCTTTCTCTGTGTCTTCTGTTCCATTTGGCTGTCTTCCTTTCTCGAAACATTTTTATGTGTGTTTTTCTCTGACACTGTGGCAACCTTAGGCCTAGTATTTACCCTGAAAGATAATTATAAATGATGTCAATGATCTAGTTACCTACCCTTCATGGTGTGGAAGCAGTTCAAATGTTTTGTCTTGGACACAAGCAGAATTTGTCCTAGACCCCAAAAAGGCCAGGTTCTCTTTTTCATATCCTTTAGGAATGTGTTTGCAATGACACTCAGTGATGTGGTGGATTAACTAATGGTCAACTTAGAATTCTTCACTGAACTGTGTCAGCATGGTTCTGGGTGTGAAAGGCCTACCTAAGGACAGTTGCCAGTGGCATTGAAGGAGTACTGCAGAGGAAGATCGGATGCTGTTGATTTTCCTGGAGAAGCTTGTCATGGCTGATTTGCCTGATACAAAATTGGCTGAGCTCAGTTCTTCTCGGTCACCAGGGCTGACTGGATGCTGTTCTCTTTGGAGGAAGCTCTACTATTCGCCTTGAGCACTGCTTCCTGGATCTGGTGTAGAGTCCTGATTTTGTGGCTCACTCTGCTGGTGTACACATTCTAGCTCCCTCCACTGGCCTTTTTGGCTTCCTGGTGCACAGCCTTGATATGGACTCATATGAGATGTTGCCATGGGCTCCAGGCCTTTGGCTGGACTCATATGGGACATTGTGCTGGGATCAAGATCTTTGGTTGGATTATTTGGGTCTGTAGCATGGACATGTCTGTTGTACCCCTCTGCCTTCCCCCCTGTGGATATAATGAAATAACCCTATAAATTATAGGTTCTGTTAAAAATATCTTCTCTTGAAAATCCTTAACTACAACATGTGGCTTCTATAATAAATGGAGTAATGGTGTTTTTCTGAGGGAGAGGAGGAAGGACAGTGGTTGAGAAAGAGCATGCTTACTCTTACTAACTGGGTTCTAAGGAATCCCTTGTTTTAGGCAATAGAGTAATCAATATTTTTAGACCTACCTCATAGTTTTCTGTATTATTCATTTCATGACTGATATCTATCTTAGTCACTTTCCTTCTCACTGGGACAAAATACCCAACACCCCAAACTTACAGCATGAGAAGTTTATTTTATCTCATGGTTATAGTGCATGGTCAGTTGGGTCCAAAGCAGAAACAGGATGACAGAGTGACATAGTGTAGGAAACAGTTCCATCATGGTGGCCAGGATGCAGAGGAAGAGAGAAGCACGGAGCCACAAAGGGAGATGCACACTTGCAGAGCAGAGCACACTCTTCTGATCGGACTTCACCTCCTAACAGCAAGTCAGGTATCGCCCCTCCCCTCCCCCATTCAATCGTCTTCCAAAAGCTCCAACTATCATCACTCGAGACTTTTGGGAATATTCTTGTTCTAAACCATAACAATATCTCTGTCAATTAATTCAATACTTAATAGGTGCCAAATGAAGCCAGTCGGCCAGTGTGGCTAGACTGGCAACTACCGTTTTCTGTGTGACCTCTGGAAGTTTTTATTTGTTTATCTGTTAAATAAAAGTTAATATCGTATCTGTCTAGGAGACATTAAATTCTCTAGAAACATTTGTTGGTATTAATGCTATTGAGGCTGTCACTGTTACCACTGCTTTGAATCAACTGACAAGTGGGTGACAGTAGAAACAGGGAACTAACATGACCCCTGACTTAATGCATGAACAGTCCAGCCACAAAAGCAGATATAAAGAAACAACAATAATGACTAGAAGCAGAATGACAGAAACAGAACTGTCAGCATGATTGAGGATGATTGAGGAGAGACCCACTAACTTTGTCTTTTGGCTGTCTGAAGGAGCTATGTTCAGTCAGGCTGGACCATGAAGGATACTTGAGACTCAAATAGAGACAGAAAAATGGCCCACTAGGTAGATAGAAGACCTACCATAGAGACTGGCTGAAGCATAAATGGAAAGTCACAGAAGTTGCTGGTGAGCTACAGAGGACAGTGAGTACCTATCCATGTGAATGAAGCCTTTGGTTTTTATTCTATTGGCCATGGAAGTGACTCCAACATCTTAATCAAGGACACAATTGGATCTGATCACTGTCAAGGGTAAAGCTTGTCACTGTGAAAATAAATACATTTACCTAAGATTGAAATATTTGGAGGAATAGGTGGCCACATGTTTAATTTTGGGGTGCTTAGGTTTACTCCCTGCCATAGGCAGAAGAACCAAGAAGCAAGATGCCACAGGAGAGGACAGAGGATGCCTCATATCAAGATCCAATAGCCAGATTTCACTTTCCAAGGACTGTGGAGCAGGGGAGACATAAGGAGAGCACTTGGCAGTGCGCTTTTCTAGTTGCTATAGCCCAGTGAGCTCTTGGAGACCTGAGGAAGTTATCAATGAGAGACCTGGGAACAGGTGGGCCTGAGTCTAAGTCCTATTTCTATCAGTTAACTAGCTGTGTCACCTTGGGAGCAAATAGCTTGCATGTTTTGAAGCCTGATTTTCCTATCTGCACAGGGGAATAATAATGGTGACTTTTTCACAGGGTTGGAAAGAGGGCTTGATGACAGGTTATACAGGAATACATTGGCAGTGTGCTGGACTGTGGTAGGTGGTCGCTGGCTGGCAGCTACTGAGGCAGCTTGGAGACTTGGAAGAGGCTGGGCATGTAGGCCTCCCAACCTCTTACATCTCCTTCCTCCAACCCCAAATCCTTCTAGCCTCTTGTACTCTAACCAGGCTGTGATCCACCCTGTGTAAGCCAGAGATGAGTGGGAATGAAAAGCGCAGATCCTGCTTTGGAGGATTTGTAGTAAGAGAAAACCAAAGAATATCATGTATTTTTCACCGCTTCACCTAAGAGAGTCAGAAATGCTTCACACACACGCTTTTTTAAAGGCCTTTTGAAATTTTAGCTCTACATGGTAAAACACACCAATGAATTTCCCCATGAATATTTATTGAAGTAGCACTTCTAATACAAAGGCATTTGAAAGATGAACCTCTAAGGAAAATGCATCTTATACAGCCATTGATCTTAAAATATTTACTATGAATATGCTCATCCGAGAAATATTACATACTGCTTTTTATTATTTGTTCTGGGTGAAATCACAGGGCTTTAGCCTTGGTGGTTTTTTACAAGCTGAGCAGCATTGGCAAGATGATCTTCTTGGACCACATTCAACTTTCTTGTTTTCTAGCTTTTGATTTGTTAGCTTCTGGCACTTTTCCCCAGGATGTTGCTGGGATTCACAAGCAGCTGGTGAAAGGGGATTATACACATGACTGCTGACAGGTAAGCTCTGGAAACGGGTGATTAGAAGATCATGGATACTTGGGGTAGAAGAATCTCAGAAGCTGTTGCCCAATGCCCTTTCTTATATAAGAAGATGGTTTTTAAAATAATTTCAGATTAGATGCCAAACACTCAAAGCTCCTATTGGATTGATATAAGTTGAAAAAAAAATCAGTAACTCCTAAGGTCTGCAAAAATGCATGAGAATAAATGTTTATTTTCATGTAAATATAAATTTCAGTGGAATTCATATTTCCATTGCTGGTAGGAATGTGGATTGCTATATTTTGAAGATTAGGTTTTCAATATCAATTAATGTTAAAATTTCCCACACCCTTTAAATCATCAGGTTCACCTTTGGGAATCTGTCCTGCAAAACTTCAAAGACTAGGATACGAATGTTTGTGGAAGTTGCTGCCTGTTTCAGCTGCTAGAAGCAGCCTGGATCTCAGTCGAGAAGTCAACATAGGAATAAACTGTTTCATAAATTTGTAGACTAATGATCTCTAAATATTTTATATGTTCATTTAATGAGAGTATGTCCTTTCATAACATAGATATTTGTATATATGAATATCTTAAGTGTAGGATAACAAACACAAAATAGAAAATTTAAAGAGATGAGATAAAAGTAGGTAGAATCTTGAATATTTTTCCCTTAGTGCCAATGTGGAATATTTACCTATTTCGTAAATCTCAATTGCAGAATATTATACTACAATGTAAAAGAATGAATGCAATACAGCATTCAGTAACATTTTAAAAAACCTAAACTTTTTGCGAAAGCAAATAATACTCCTCAAATTCTTTATTTATTTCTATTTTGGGGGAAATAAGATATAAAAAGACTATAAACATGATAATATAGGAATGATATACTGTCAAATAAAAAGCAAAAATCTATGAGTTATATTAGTCATGTAGGTCATATAAGTAAAAGTAAATGAAAGGGGACTAGAAAACAGATAAATAAGAATTGACTTGATTAGGATTAATCCTTGTCTTGGGCTTAATTTTTTTTTTTTTTCCAGAACAGGGGATTGAACTCAGGACATCGCACTTGCCAGACAGGCACTTGTGCCCCTGAGCAATCTCTCCGGCTTGTCTTGAACTTAGTTGTCATTTTAACATTAACATTAGTAGATACTACCTCCTTATTCCTGAGTTTCTGCTTGGTTTTCTTTCTTGTAGCAGAATGATCTATTTGGTGCTTGGCAAAGATCTCTGCATTCTCATATGCACACTCGTTAGGCTTCACATTTGTGACATTACCTCTCATATTCTCAGCAGACTGGCTCAGATCTCTGGAGCTGAGGTCCAAGTCATCAGTAGAGATAAGCTGACTCTTCTAGCTTAGCTCACAGAGTCCCAGGAATCAGAGATAAAGTCATGAAGTCAAATCCAGGCATCAGCTCCACCATTATGGCCTTTAAAGTAGTGAGAATAGATGAGGGTGCCTCTGGTTTATTTCTGCTTGCTGTTTGTCCACAGTTTGCACATGGTTCTACTGTCCAGTGCAGCTATCAAACCAACCAGGTTATTTGCTGCCATCCTATACATGAAATGTCCTCCTCCTGGCTCCATGCCTCAGCCTGATCCTGAGCTGCATGACAAAGCTCAGCACACTGAGAGAAGCCATCAGGTGAGGAAGCAAGAGGTCCTGGCAGAAGGCCCTGCTGGCACTGTCGAGTGAAGTGTGGGACAACTCCTACTCAGTGGTCAGGTGGCAGGGGAAAGCACGGATCCAAGCCACTTCCCTAATAGGAACTCAGTGCAACCAGAGATTGCCCCACTGCCCTTGGCTACTGGGCCATTCAAGGGGAAAATTGAATTATAATCCTACCATCCTTCGTACATCTAGAAATTTGTCTTAGTAATTAAGTGTTAATAAAGGCAGAGAGATTAAATGGATAGTTTATTAAAGATTACACTTCACCACCCAAGGTCAGGTAGAAATTATAAGTAATGTAGTGATGTAGTCAGATCACTCTGGCTGCATAAATGTCATGACAAAAGCAAGAAGCAGTTCAGTTTTCTACATTTGAACATCTCATTAGAGTCCATGCCATTAGAGACATATCAGGTGGCAGAAAGGTGACACTTAAGGTCCCTCATGGTAAGCCAAGCCCTTAATTACCTTATGGAGGTTAATGTGTCTGCAGAATAGGGGAAGCCTGAATATAAAAGGGAATAATGGATTATGCTAAGAGTAGATTTTCTGCATTGCAGTATATTGAGTTCTATGGAGATAGTGCTGGGGCAATTGAGAGCTGGACAGGCACTGGGCGACTCTGTACCTCACTGAGGAAAACAAATAAATATGGGTGAAGGAGATCCTAAGAAGCTGAGAGTCAAAATATCATCATATGCATTCTTTGTGCAAACTTGCTGAGAGGAGCACAAGAAAAAGCACCTAGATGTTTCTGTTAACTTCTCAGAGGTTTTAAGAAGTGCTCAGAGAGGCAGAAGACCATGTCTCCTAAAGAAAAAGGAAAATTTGAAGACACGGCAAAAGTGAACAAGGCTCATTATGAAAAAGAAATGTAAACTGATGTTCCTCCTATAGGAGGAACAGAAAAGAAATTCAAAGATCCCAATGCTCCCAAGAGTCCTCCTTCAGCCTTCTTTTTGTTCTGTTCTGAGTATTACCCAAAAATCAAAGGAGAGAACTTCCTGGCCTCTGCATTGGTGATGTTGCAAAGAAGCTTGGAGAAATGTGGAATAATACTACAGCAGGTGACAAGCAGCCATATGAGAAGAAGGATGCTAAACTGAAGGAAAAGTATGAAAAAGACACCACTGCCTACTGGCTACAGGAAAACCTGAAGCAGCAAAAAAGGAAGTCGTCAAGGCTGAAAACAACAAGAAAAAGAAGGAAGAGGAGAAGGATGAGGAAGAGAAGGATGAAGAGGAAGAAGAAGGTGAAGAGTATGAGGAGGATGAAGAAGAAGAGGATGATGATGAACAAGTTGGTTCTACTAGAATTTTTTCTTGTCTATAAAGCATTTAACACCTTGTACACAACTCACTCCTTTTGAAGAAAATTAATTGAAATGTAAAGTTGTGTAATATTTGTTTTTAAACTGTACAGTGTCTTTTTTTTGGTATAGTTAACATACTACTGAATGTAACTTTAGATAGCCCTATCCTGTAGTATTTTCAATAGCCACTAACCTTGCCTGGTACAGTATGGGGGTTGTAAATTGGCATAGAAATTTAAAACAGGTTCTTGTTGGTGCACAGCACAAATTAGTTATGTATGAGGATGGTAGTTTTTCATTTTCCGTTGTCTCTGATGCAACTCATATGAAATAATTATTGTTCTGTTAACTCAATATCATTCTGTGATTGCAAAAAAGCTGCAACTGTTTTGCTGACATTCTGATCGCTTCTAAGTAAATACGATTTTTTTTTTAATTAAAAAAAGAGTAGATTTCCTAGGTGCATTCATGGAGTAGGCCATCTCATTAGGGATGTGTGGCTGCAGTTTTCCCATCTAGCTGGTTCCCTATCAGGCTGAATATGGAGACCAAAACAGCTATCCTTGGTATAAAGAAATAGTGGCTATAGATTTAAAGAATAGGATTTGAGGCAAATGTCTTTACCCCAATAATGGTGTAGGCAGAAGCTAAGCCTGACTACAACAGTGAAGGCCATGATTCAACCATGTACAGTGATGAAACAAAGTGCATGCAGCTCAGGATGGCTTGTGACACTAGTGTAGGAAGCCCCCCAGGGCAGCAGGATAGGCAGCTCATTTAATCAGCTATAAGAATTCATGCCCTTGTGTAATGCATGCCCCATTCCCTGAACGTGGGTGGATGGAATGGCTTGGTTCTAACAAATATAATATGGTAAAAGTGATGTGATATCCACTTCCAAGATTAGGTTATAAATAAAAAGTTGAAATTTCTGTCTTATGCACCTTCTTTCTAGTTTTTGTCATTGGTTCTCTCTGCTAAAGCAAGCTGTCATATAGCGAGCTGCTGCCATGGGGAGGCCCAGTGGCAGGTAATGGGGTGAGTTCTGATCAACAGCCCATGGAGAATGAGGTCCTCAGACCAACAACCCTCAGGGAACTGGGTCTCTAAAGTATGTTGCTTGATCTCAAAAGTGAGTCTCCCTGAGTTGAACCTTTGGATGAGCTTGTAAACCAGCTCAACTTTCTGACTGCAACTTGTGATAGCCTCTATGCCAGAGGACCCAGCTCAGCCCTGCCTAGACTCTTGACCTACAGAAATTCAGTTATTAAATAATTCTTCAAAATTGTGGTTGAGTTCTGAGAAATTTGTTACTTATCAGTCAATAATTATTACAGTGAGTTTGAGGCTTTATCATGTTCCTGGGGTGGGAGGTCCCAGACCAATCAGTAGGCAGGTGCTCCTTGCTACATCTCCGCATTCACCCTCTTGTCTCATCCTATGGAGTGGGGCCATTGTGTGTCACCACAGAGCATAAAATAGAAGGAAACTATCGAAATAAACATGATTTCTATAGATTTAACTGTTAGCTCTAGGTAAGGAGCTGACAAACTGATCAAGGGAGAGAAGTGACCCTTGGGAAGATGTGAACAGTGCCCATTTTCAGCAGAGACTGATGCAGAGCTGAGATGTGTACTGCATCTTATATTATCTTTCTGAACATCCATGAATAGGGATTTTGACAGAAATCCTGCCAATTTGTAATCTGCTTTTCTCCAAGAGTTGGGAACAGATGGCTGATCAAGAAATGGTGTGGCAGCTCACAGCAACTCTCAGCACAGCTTGGTGGTTTCTGTATTTCTTCACCTTTTAAACCTTCAGCATGGAGCAGTTATGGCTCAACTTAACCCTTGAGCTGCTCAATAAACAGCTGGTTGAAAAACCCAATTAAGTATTTCTGGCAACATCTGAATAGAAAGAGCAAGTTTTTATTTCACAAGAAGGTTTTATTTTCTTGGAAAACTCCAAAAACTATGTGAATTTGGGTTTTCACCTATTCCTTCTTCTATGCCACTAATATTTCTTGTGCCTCCTGTACAGCACACGTTGTGCTAGCAGATGAGGTTACAAAAGATGAACACAAAATACCATGCTGGTTTAAAAATGCCTTACTGGCTCCACTGGCTTAAACATTTAATATAGGATTTAAATAAACACTGTTTTTCAAGTGAAGAAGAAAGAGAATTATTCATTGCAAGCAACAAAAATGGAAGGAATGAATAAAACTTATTTTCAGGGTATTTTATTTTTCCCAAGATGCTATCTATTTAGGAGGTGAGAGAGAACTGAATGACACTAGGAAATCCAACTTTTGTGAAATAAGTCTATCATTGGCAAGGTTCTCTGTGTTAAGTATACAAAAAGTATTTATTTTCATTGGATTATGTAGGTAAGATAAGCAAAATTTTAGAAAGAAATGCCCAAGCTTAATCAGGATTTTGACAATTCTTATTTTTAAAATTCCAACATTTTTAATGAAGAAATACAATCAGAGAGCAGAGAATACATGTCCAAGCTCATATAACACATAAATTATACAAACATATGAGAACCCAGGTCTTTCTTAATTTGAACGACAATTTTTTTTTGGTACCAGGAATCAGGAATCAAACTCAAGACATCACACTTTCCAAGTAAGGACTTATATTGCTGAGCTATATCCCCAGCCCATAAACTGCCATATTGTATGATGCTTTTAGATCAGAACACTAAAGACTTGGATTTTGTAATCAAAAGTAGTGTTTTGGTTGTATAAGTTGTAGGTTCATCTTTGGCTTCACCAATAGATACTTCTATTGATGTTGATGCATTGGATTGGTGTCTCGGTTACTTTTCACTCATTGCTGCGACAAAATACCTGATACACAAAATTAGGGAAGGAAATATTTATTTAGCTCACAGTTGGTCGGAATTTCGGTCCATGGCTTGTTTTTTTCTGATGACAAATTAATCACCAATGATCTGAATTTCAAGACAGTAGGTTAATGTACTTACTTTATTTTCAGAATTAAATCTACATAACATAACCATGCTTGAAAATTAGAAAAGGTTCTAAAGTAGACCCTCTACTGAGAAATCTCTGAAAGATAAACAATAGTGAAGCATCCAGGATACAACCAAAAATTCAGCCTCAGAAATGTGAGTGCTTCCTATTGAGAGTTTGAATTTGAGAGTATTGTGTAACCAGTGGTGAGTAACAGGGCCATTACTCATTATAGTATCATACTTAGGATTGTGAAGATGATTGACAATTGCACAATTTTCTTCTTTCCTGAAGACATATTCAATAAAATTTTGATAAAATAATAAAGGAGATAGTAAAATAAACAAATGGAAAAATTACACTAAGAAAATCAAGTTGATATAGCAAGCATTACAGAACATAAGTATATAATATCTTTAGAGATGTAGAGGATATCACACAATGGATTAAGTTCAGATTGTTAAAAGATCAAATAACAGCCTCTAAATATGTTTAAAAAGCATATCTATAGGAGTCAACAAGTGAGTTGAAGATAAGTGTACACAGTGAAGAGCAAAGTAAGTAGTTGACCACCAAAGGGAAGAATTCTCCCTGAATCCAGAACAATAGGATGAAAAGGTACAAGTATGAAAAATGAGGTAAGTTGTAGAAATTATATTCTTGCATTTCAGCATTAATATAGGGAAATGCCGAAAAGAGAGATCAGATAAGAAAAGTGAAGGCAATATTCAGAGAAATAATGACTAATGTTATAAAATTAAAGAAATCCAGACATCAAAAGGGGCATCATGTATGTACTGAGAAAGATAAACTCAATATAAAAAGTAGAGTTGAGTGAAATAAGTTTGGGGTTCATCTTTAGCTTCACTAATAGATGCTTCTATTGATGTTGATGCATTGGATTGGTGTCTCAGTTACTTTTCACTCATTGCTGGGACAAAATACCTGATACCCAAAATTAAGGAAAGACAGGTTTATTTAGCTCACAGTTGGTGGGAGTTTCAGTCTATACTTGGCTGGCTTCAAGGTAGAGTAGCACAACCAGTACAATCAGCCAGCGCAGCCACCGTTTGTCAACTTGACAATTTGATACATTTCTTTAAACTAGTCTCCAGATACAAAGATATGCTTACATTTAACATTTCACAACTTGGTTATGGTAACACCACTTGAAAAATCCTTAAGAACCAGTATCAAATCTATAGACATTATATTACATTAGACCCATAATATTTTTCTCTTGCCTCCCCCAAAGACTCATACACATTCCTTTATGCAAAAGACATTTATTCTATCTGTAAGAGTTGCTAAAGTCCTAACAGTTTCATCACTGCTGAAAAGTCCAAGTCCTAAGTTAAACACTTCCAACACTTAATGGCACAAGAAAAACATTATCATTCCAAAAACTATAAACATCAAAACGCAAAGTATTGGGACAAAAGTAAGTCTAAAATCCCACAGGACAAACATTAAGTCCTGTAGTTCCATGTGGAGAATCCAAAGCTATCTGTGGCAAAGAGCTCTACCTAGCTCCACCTCTATGGCACTTATGCTGGTTGTAGCTCCTATTTCTCTGGTGCTGGCTTTGGTCCCTTCTTGCAGTTTTCCTCAGACAGTCCATGTTCCTGATTTTCCAAACTTCTGGGGTTTCCACTCAATAAGCTTCTCACAGCCTTACACATTATCCTCCCAGGGGCACACTGCCTGGCCTCCTACACCTTTTGAAATGTAGATGGAAGCCTTCTTAACCTCAGAACACCTACATTTTGCATGCCCCTAATACTAATGCCAGCAGATGGTGCCATTACTGCCAGTTGGAGCATTATCCATGTTTTCTTCTCTCTTGGTTGTAAAGGTTGAGAGCTCAGAGTGCGCAGCACTCTGATCCTGATTCAGAACAACAAATTCTCTATGCTGCTGCCAATCTGAATCTTGGTGTGGCCATTGCCTCCATTCTGTAACATGGTTCTCTGAGGCTTTTTCCTCAAAGCAAAGTCTCTTATCCTTGCAGTTGTGGAGCTGCAGAGAGCAAAGATATTCTGCCTCCAGTAATGCCTTCAGGACATTTTTTCTATTCTGTTCCCCCCGAACAATGGAGATCTCAGCTCTATCGTTGCTGTTCACAGCCTTTATGATACTTCCTTTCTGGCCAAACTCACATTTTAAATCATCCTGCTGGGCTCTTTGCTCTTGATTTTCAACATAAATCTGATTAGAAGTCCCAAACAATAGTCATGTGACTGCCTCAACATTCAACGACCTTGAAATTTCTTTTGCCAGATTAACCAGTCTGCTGTGCTTAATCTCAGTCTCAGGAAAAGTCTCCAGACATGATGAAAATGCAGACAACCTTTCTACCAAACCGTAATACACATTGTCTGGAGTCCAACAACCAATGCATTCCTTCTTCCTAGCAGAAACCTCCTCAGCCTGGTCTTTACAGGCAGGATTTCTATTAACATTCTGGTCTTCTGAGCTCTGAATCTCCCATACAGAACATCTAAAGGTGTTCCAGAATTGCTCTTTCAGGTGATATCTCTGAACCTTTCCTATCTCTTCCCATAATCCATTCCCCAAAAATCTTGAACAACATGATCAGATCTTTAGTCACAGCAACTACTCCACTTCTCTGATGCCAAATTCTGTCTCAGTTACTTTTCACTCATTGTTGGGACAAAATACTTGGCACCCCAAATTAGTGAAGGAAAGGTTCATTTAGCTCACAGTTTGTGGAGGTTTCGGTCCATCTTGGCTGGCTACAAGGCAGAGGAGCATATGGCAGAAGGCAACTATTCCTGCCTGTGGAAAATAGTGAAGAGCAAGGGGAGGAGCAGCAGCTGTGAATTCTTGCAAGCCTCTCTCCCCTGTAGAACTCACATATTTTCCATATCTTTCTCTTGCACAGGATGACAATGTTTACAAAGTAAAGACCCTGACTCCTTGCTGAGTCATTTAAACTTCTAAACTTCTCAAGTTAACACAATATGTCAACCAGTACAATTGGGAAGGTTGGATATGAATTCACTGTTGTGCTTTTGCTGTACCCTGATCTTCTGGGTTGATGTTTTGAAACACTAGCTCCATTCAGCACAATTCAACCCATGGTGCACTACAGACAGAAAACCTGTCCTGACTATTGAAAGTTTTCATTACCGGGGCTGTAGTAGACAGACTGAAAGGTGATCCATCGTGATTTTCACTTCCTTGCATTCATATCTTTGTCTCATCGCCACCCCTGACTGTGGGTAGGCCCTATGACTTGCTTTTTAATCAGTAGATGTAGTAAAGGAGAAGAGAATCTTTCAGGTGTCTTTGTTTTATATGCAAGGAAGGTTATCTCACTTTCTGGTTGGTCCTTAGGCAGCAAATTGCTTTGTGGTGACCAGCATATGGAGAGGCCACTGCTCTTGCCAAGGAACAGTTGGCTTGTGGGAGGGCCTCTGTCTTAAATCATATGACTTGATTTTGCCAACAAGATGAGTAAGCTTGGAAGTGGGCCTTTCCATGGTAACATCTTCAGATGGAAACGAAGTCTTCTGACACCTTAATTGCGGTGTGGTGAAATCCCAAGGCAGAGAATCCAGCCTGGCTATGCCCAGCCTGCTGACTGCACACAAAGTGTGGAGTGACCAATAGGTGTCATTTTCCATTATTAATATTGTGGCAACTTGTTATACTGCACTGTAAAGCAAACACAGGTGATTTCAGGACATCACTTTCAATCTTTGGTA
>PVKN010016168.1:0-18019 GCA_004027915.1 Capromys pilorides
TTTTTTTTTTTTTGAGTAAGAACATTTATAATCTACCCTCAGTTAAGCTAGGCATGGTGGCGCATGCCTGTAGTCCAAGCACTTGGGAGGCTGAGGCAGGAGGATCGGTGTGAGTTTGAGACCAGTCTGAGCTACAAAAGTGAGCTCAAGGTCAGCCTGAACTGCGTAGTGAGACCCTGTCTCAAAGAGACCAAAAAAAAAAAAAAAAAAAAAAAAAAAATCTACCCTCAGCAATTTCCAAGAATGCAATGCAGTGTTTTTAATTCTACTCATCCTGTTATGTAATAGGTCTCTTAACAATGTACTCCCCCCCACCCCCGCCCCACCCCAGGTCCCTTGTAGAAATCACCTACTTTTTGTTTTTTGGGAATTAGATTTTTGAAGCCTACACATGTAAGTGAGGTCAGGTATGACTTGTGCCAGGTCTCTCACTTCAGTGATAACCTGCAAGGTCATCTGTGCTGTTGTGAATGGCAGGACTTCGTTATTTCTGAAGGCTGCATGGTGTTCTGTTGTGCATTTAGGCACAAGTATGGTGCTCGTCCACTCATCCACTGATGGATGCTCTAAGGGGTAACGCTGCTGTGGGAGCGGTGGTGCAGAATATCACTTGATTTCCATTCTTGCAGATGGGGACGCGAATTGCTAAGTCATAATGTGGTTCTCTTTTTAATTTTGGAGATACCTGCATGCTGTCTGCCATACTGGCTGTGGTGATTTGCAAAGCTCAGCCTTGCATCTTTCTGGTAACGGCCTTCGTAGCCGGGCTGAGGTGAGGACTTGTGGTGCATTTGTGATGCTGACCGAGGTCCAGCATGTTTTCATGCACCCTTTGGCAAGCTGCACGTCTTCTTGGGAGAGAAACCTTTGGAGGTCCTCTGTCCATTGGCTGCTTGCTGCTGGGATGTTGATCACCATCACTCTGTTGGTTGCTTCTTTTGTCTGCACAAGGCTTTTAGTTTGGTAAAATTCTACTTATTTTTGCTTTTGAAGCAGTAACTGAGTTTTAGATGTGTCACTTCTCACTGGACAAGGAACACAAGAAACGCGTTGAGAAGCACTTGTATTTAGGAAACCTGTACGTCATGCACTTTAAGTACATTATTTAAGTTAACTTTGAGCATAGCTCTAAGAGAAAGAAACAATAGTTTCTCTTTGCACACAAGGAAGCAGATACAGAGAAGTGGAGTCAGCCGTGCTGTCCCTGTGACCCTGTGCTGTCCCTCGACTTGGCTTCCTGGGCCCCTCGGTCTATTCTTTGGATTGCTTTACAAGCTCAAGTTTCCTGACTTCGCTCGAGTCTCTCAAAGCATGTAGAAGAAGAGATGTACTAGGTGTCTCCTGAGTAACTGCAGAGAAGCTAAGACCCCCATAAATGCCAGGCAGTTGTACTTGAGATGAGTCTACAGTGGAAAGAAGTACCTAAGAGAACAAGGGTGGCCCAGGAAGTGTGAAGTCTTGAGTCTTTAACAGCAAAAAAGATCAAGGTCAAGGACTCTTCTGTAGTTGGGTACTTTAATGCAACAGAAGACCTTTGGGTTGGAATCTAAAAAGTCTAATTAAAAGACAGCATTAAGTGGAAATAGCTTTCAAAGCCAAGCAGCAACGCAAGGCTAAATAAGTATATATGATATAATTACATAAGCAAGCGTGTACTTCATGTGATATCCTCTATGAATGTAGAAATGGTTCACAAAGTAGAAAAGATTAACACACAGGAAAGGAGAAGAAAACCGCTTTCAGGTGCAGAGTATTGGATGCATAATTCACCCGTTAGAATAAATTTATGGCCAGCTATCTGTTAACGTTATTTGTGGCTTCCTGCGGTTACACGATATAGCTAATTCCACTCTCTTTCACGGGCCACAAACAACACTCATTTGCCAGTCTGCGGAGGAAGCTGACACTGTCAGCAACTGGGTCTGAAAACCAACTCTAAAAGCGGAAGTTGGTGGTCACGAGCGGGGCAGGGAGGCTAACGTGGACCCAGGCCGCTTCCCAGAACCCCGTCCCTTCGGTCCACATTTCCGCTCAGACATTAGTTATTTGCTTATAAAATATGTGCTCGTTCCAAAGGCCTGGGAGTGCAGGCGCATTAATTATTCATCCTAAGACTCTGAGACACAAGACGCGTTGGAGGTTCCGATAGGTAATTTCTGCTACTGATGGGAAGCGCTGGAGGCGTCAGCCAGATTTCAGGAAATGGCTTGTGGATCTGGAAGGTGGGAACCAGTGCTTAGTCCATTTTGCTAAACTTCTCACCGTGTAGGAGGCAGAGAGAGACCACTAGAACCTCAGGTCCCCCTCCCCGTTTCCCTGAAAAAATCAATGCATTACAAATACGCCCAAAGTGCATCAAGGTTTGTTTATGACCTATTGGTATGGTACCAGGGCCTTTTACATTTAATTCAATTGAATTTTTATACACTTAATATTTATGTATTTATTCATCTTGAAACAATGTTTGCTAAGAGTGAAAATATTAAAGCATACTGATAACCCCGCCAACAAAGCAACCAAATCAAAACAAAGCTTGGAAAAAAACCTTCCTAGCATCTCACAGGGGTCAATAGCTGGTTTTCTGGGTAGACTTAACTAGATTTTACTACTTTGCCCTAGGTATCTTGTTTTTATTTTGTCTTATCATTTTGTTTATTTTTCTCCATACTTTTATTATAATATAATTGACAAAGTTAGTATTTGTGGTATTCTATGCTATACTACGATATAGGTGTACATGAAATGATTAAAGCACACAAATTAACATTCCCAATTACACATGCACTGAAAACATGTAAGGCCTGCTGTGTTAACAATTTTCAACAATATACAATACATTGTTATTAGCAATAGTCACCATGCTGTACAATGGATCTCCAGAAATCGTCTGTCTTGTCTGAGCGGAATTTTTTCCCCTTTGGCTAACATCTCTGTCTTAGTTACTTTTTACTCGTTGCTGGGACAAATACCCAACACTCAAAATGGAGGAAGGACGGGTTTATTTAGCTCACAGTTACTGGAGGTTTCAGTCCATATTCAGCTGGCCCAAGGCTGAGTGGAACAGGGCAGAGAGCATCCAATTCATGGCGGTGGAACAGCAACAATCTCGGCAGAGGCACCGACCAACCAGGATTCCAGAGAGCAACAGCCACCATCTGTCTCTCTGTCTCTTTATATTACATTCAGGCTCTCTGCCTCAGCCTATCCACCTTAGGCCACACCAATAATCCCAGCTGTACTCAGACCGATAACCCCATCAGTACTAAAGCACATAATCCCAGTGGATCAAGAGTCAAGTAATCCCAAGAGTACTCAGAACCATAGCTCCATCAGTACTAAAACACATAATCCCAGTGGATCATGCCTTAAGTCTCAAACTCTAGAAGTCGCCACCCCATGATTGCATGAGGCTTTGGGGGGACAACTAGATATAAGCCATAACAATCTCCCTATCACTGCTTTTTATTAACATAAAGGATAGCTTCTCTTTCTACAATGTTATATTCCTTAGCCATGGCCTCTAGAATTATTTTCTAATTCCTTTCTGGGTGCTTTTATACAATAGAGTACTACTGTACCATAAAGAAGGCCAAACCTAAGACATTTCTAGTTAAGTGGATTCACCCTGAGGCCATACACTTCAGTGACATAAATCAGATGTACCTGTGTAAACAGCACACTGTCTCCCTGGTGGAGGAGACTGGAACACTACATAAGCACCGAAATGGGCCATAGATGTTGTGAGTGGGAGACAATGGTTCAGAAGGAAAGAAGAATTAGGGTAGGGAAAGAGGGGAAGAAAGAAGGGGAAAAGAAAAAAACCAATACAAATAAAAAATAAAATGGAAATGTATCTTTGTAAATAAGCAGGGGAAAAGGAATTAAAGGAATTTGGAAAATAAAAAAAAGAGGAATCAAAATATATCACGTACAGGTATAAATCCTGTATTATGAATATAGCATATATATACATATATATATATGTATATATATATATATATATATATATATATATATATATATATATATATACACACTCTGGATATATGTATATCCAGAGTTCAGCAGCTGTGGTTGGATCCCTGGTGTGCCCTGCCAGCCCCTCCCCCAGGGTGTGCTGAGACGGCAATTGAGACTAGGTGTGGCAGTGTGTGCCTGTACCTCAGCACTTGGGAGGCTGGAGATGGGAGAACCACTATGAGTCTGACCTACGTAGTGAGACCCTGTAGACCCTGTACTAAACACATTTAAAAAAAAAAGTACCAATAAGCTTAAAGATTTTTTAAAAATCCATTTTGAGACAGGGTCTCCCTAACTTGTTAAGTACACGGATTAGGCTTGATTTTACTACCTTCCCACCTCAGCCTCTGTGATGGTCTGTGTCTGGTTGTATTATTGTCATCCTGTCCCTACCCCTGGCAGGGGGGTGAGTAATCAGGGAGGGGAGAGAGGCCTGCTAGTTGCTACAGCTGCGGCTCCTCACTTTGCCCTTTGCTGTCTTCCACTGTGGTGGCCTGCTGCCCTCTTCTGTGTGGTGCTCTGCCTTGGAGCCAGCTGAGTATGGACTGAAACCTCCACTAACTGTGAGCTAAATAAACCTTTCCCTCCTAACTGTGGATGTCAGGTATTTTGTCCCAGGAATGAGAGAAAAGTAAGTAAGGCAGCCTCCCAGCATCTGTCACCACACTCGGCTAGGTATATTTTGCTTAGTTTCTTTCACCAGTCACCCATCATCTGTGTTCTTTGTGTGAGTATAGAGTATGAACTGAAATATCGTCACATTACAGAAATTATGTTTTTCCTATTTTCACTGTTGTAATGCAGTGAGGTTTCATGAGACTATTAATTAATTGTATTTTAGGGAAGAGTCTTCAGGGTACTCAGGGTCTCACTACTAGATTGGACTTGGAGTGAACTGCCTATGTACAGCCTCCCAAGAGCTGGGATTACAGGCATCCACCACCATGCCCAGTCTCAGTTGCCGCCTCAGCATGGCCCAGGCCAGAGCTGGCACATCAAACCTGGGAATCAAACCCTTGGCCCCTGAGCCTGCTTGCAGGTGCTTTAATCTGCTGAGCTGTTTGGCCAACCCTATATTAATTTGCTTTAAACAGTATTTTACTTTAATGCTTGATATTACTTACTAGATCTTTTATTTCAGTATTAATCTTTCAATGCCCTAAGATACTTTCCTTTATTTTTTATTATATTAAAAATTTTAGTTTTTGTGTATAGCTGTTAGATAGAGCACACATACAGTTCATTGTCCAAAGCTCAAACTATTCAGAACTTGGCAGTATGGCATCCTTTCTTTATTATTGCTCCTCCCACTTCACTTATTTTCTGGTCAGTGATTTTATGAGCTCCTGTTTCCTTCCTATTCACCGGCATACTGATGCTTACATGCACACACACACCTATGTGGACACACACATATACATCCATACACTCCCTCTTTTTAAAAAATGGAATATTTTAAGGATTAACCTTACTAAGCATAGTAGAATAAATCATCTCTCCCTGAGAAGGCAGTGTTTATTTATTTACATGTAATTTTGTGGGTCTGGGTTTGCAGTACATCATGTGTGTGATTGTCATGGGTGTTGTTTCAAATTCCTTGACCACTTCTCCTCCTCGTCTCCCGCCTTCCTGGTCCCCTCTCCCTGCGTTCCCTCTTCATTTCCATAGGCTCCCCCATTTTCTAGCATCCGATAATTGTTTTTATAATCATTAACTTAGTCTGTTTTCTTTTGGGTTCAATTACCTAGTGTAAATTTGTAGAAGCCCTTCATTAACGGTAAATATTGTAGTCTTCTGTTCCATGGTATCAACTACAGAGTGCTTGGAATATACTTTGGGTTTAATTTTTTTCCTTCTAATTACAGTGAAGATATATTTGTATTTGCTGATTAGCTAATTTGCGAAGGCATTTAAAAATACAGACAAGTGTATAAACATGTGGTATTTGCTCTTGCAACGGAAAAGAAAAAAAAAATCATAATAAGGAATCTTCACCTTCCTTGGAAAATGTAATGAATTAAAAATGGACTCTGGTATTTCGAAAGTTAGAGCATTTTGGTTAATGGTCTTCCCTCACATGTGAAGTTGGAAAGATGAGATTTTAACAAACTTAACATGTATTTTTTCTAAAAGATATTAAAATATTTCGTCTTGGGATGATAAGCACTTTTTTTTTTTGTAAATTTCAAAAGCGATTTGTGCATATTGATAAGTTAATTTCCACGATACAGAGTGTTAGAGCTAGAAATTAAATTCTCCAACTGTTTTCCGATACCCAGTATTCATTTTCTTCCTGGAGGAACTTTTTTTCTTTCTTTTTGTATTTGGTACAGGGTCGCCGCTGAGACTCGTAGCGATCCTCCGGTTTTCAGTCTCGGAGGGCCTGCCTAAGCAGGTGCTTAGTCCGCTTAGCCTGGCTCACCGGCCCCCAGGAGGAACATTTTTAAATGTCCCTTTGCCTTTCCAACCACAGCAGTCCAGAACCTAATTATTTTTATTGTATCGCAGCCAAATTTGTTGAAAACCGAGAGAAAGAAACCCTCTGCTTTGGGGCAGCAACACCCAGTGCTAGGAGGACGCCCTGGCCCCTGCAGCAAGATGGGGACCCTCCGTCTTCACAGCTTCAGAGCCTGTTCTTGCTTGGGGACAGAAATGTGAATTTTTATGGCAAAACGGAAGCTGAAAAAAAAATAACAAGTGCTAGCAGCTGAAGCTGCTCATAAGTGGCATTAAAAGATTTGTGAATGGAGACTCCCAGGACCTAGCGCTTTTCTTTCTGTATACAGACATGACTGAGAGATCTTTACCACCAGAGCTGGGTGCTTTAGCATGCGATTTTATTTTCAGTGTTATCAAGAAAAATCAGGAATACATAAAGCATTGCCCTCCATTATGCGCAGCCTGCATCATCCGGTTGGATTCTTTCTCTGGACACGTGTGGGTCCAACCTAGCAAGTCCCTGCAGTGCACAGTGACCTCCTATCCTTGGAACCAGGGAGCTGGCACCTGGACAGCGTGAGTGCCAACTCATGGCACACCGGGGGCACACACTCGTCTAAGAAACCCTTGCAAGCTGCATATGGATCACAGTGGAGTACGTGGGTGGCAGGTACGAGGTCCTGGGTTTGGTTCTTAGTCCTTCATAAACAGCAACATGCAGCAACTCACAATAACACACAGCAACCGCAGCTACAAAAATCCTGGATCATTTTCAGTGTTTGGGAATCAGAGTAATCCACTTGTCCTCCTTTATATATTAAAAATAGTACAAAATGTCTCCATGCAAGATGGGTTTCATATTAGATGATACATTTTAATAAAAAGAAAAAAATCTTGATTACTTCAATGCTATGGAAAAATATATAAATATTTAATATAATTCAGCTTCCATTGATAATAAAGGCTCTGGCAGTTTGAACAAGAAGCTAGCTCCTTAATCTGATCACGATTGCACAGAAAATGTGACAAAAATAAGGTATAATGTCCAAATGCTGACAGAACGCCTCCTGCTCCTAAGGGATCAAGAGAGCTGGCGTTTCTTTCTGCTGGAAGCCCTGTTCCAGACATTCGACAAAAACGAGAAGGAAAGTTTCTAATTACTGGGGTAAAAAGTAAAAAGTGTCTTTTTTTGGATAGGGTCTCCAGGGTCTCCAGGGTCTCACTACATAGATTGGACTCCTGGTAATCCACCTGTGTTCAGCTTCCCAAAGAGCAGGGATTACAGGTGCATGCATTCACGTGTCACCACCCGGTGTCAATCGGTTGGCACAGCATATTACGAATCGAGCCCCGGTCACTGTGCCCACCTAAGCAGGTGCCATTTTTGCATATGATGTAATTAGCTGTACGAAATAATGTCTTAGTTACATTAGTAAGTTGATAGATATATTGATTCTATGTGACAATCACACAGAAAATTTAATTTTAAAAAGGTCATCTACAAAGGCCATGGAGATACAAAGTGCCTGCAAAGATATTACAAAAGATGGGCAAGCTTTGGGGAGAAAATTATATGATTTATTGACAGCTATGAGAATAACAAAAATATGGAAACATCTCCTGGTTATAATTAGATGATAGTTGAGATAATGTTAAGTTTCCTTAAAGTATTTTTTAGCTCAATCAGTTGCACTCAAATTACTGAATTTTTATGTTGAGAACTTTGATGTTCTACTGTGTCTATTAAAAAGGAAGACAGTACGAGTAGCCAACCCACTGGAAGAAGAAACAGGGAATGGTTGTAGAGGGAGACTGGTGTTTGCCATATTCTAAAACTTCCTAGATAGATCTGTGGTGATTAAAATGCTGGAGTGATATGCAGTTGGTCTCACTGGTACAAGGCAGGAATGACAGAAAGATACATGCATAAGTGGGAATTTGATTCATAACAAGCTAGGCATAGCTTACTGGCGAGGAAGGTAAAGTCTTAAACATATCATTCTGTGACAGCTGGTTTCCCATATAGAACAAAGAAAATTATCTTTTATTCCCATAGTACCCTATCATAGAAAAAGCCAATTTCTAGGCTGAATAGAATAAAAATAAAAACATTAGAGAAATTTTAGTATAGGATTATTTTTAGAAAGACATAATCATCGATGAGTAAATGATTGCTATAGCATTCAACTATACTAGACAAGAGCATTTCCTCATGGAAACATATCACAAAGACGGAAGGGGGAAGCCACCCACTGTAAGAGGGCCTTTGGAGTACACAGAACAGATAAAATTCATTTACCTAGTTAGTAGATGACAAACGAAAAAAGATAACCAAATAGAAAAATGGACAACATATATGAACAGGGCAATAAGTGAAATTATTTGTGAAAATAGGGGTTATCTCATCATTTCATTGAAATCAGGGACAGTTAAAGTGAAATTAGAGTAAGATACCACTGCATCACCTCAGGTAGGCTTAAAACTAAAGTTGGAGAACACCGAGCTCTGTAGTTGAGCTCAAGGACTCAAGTGCTCGCCACTGGTGCAACCACTTGGAAAAGACGTTACTCAGAAAGCTCCTGTGACTCGGCGCCGCCCCACACAGGTGCACACTGTGGAGAGACCTCGCAGGAGTGCTGGCAGACCTGCACAGGAAGAGTCAAAGCACTTCTGTTTGTGACGGCAGAGCAGCAGCAACCACCTCATCAACAATGACAATAACAAGCACAAAATAACTGACACAACCCGGGTCCATGTCAGTAATAGAACACAGGGTGAGGGTGTAGCTTAGTGGGTCGTTCAGTCCCTAATACCACACACACACACACACACACACACACACACACACACACACACACACAGTAGAATGCATTCAGAAATTGAAATATATTCAGATAATGGAATACTATTGAGTAGTGGAAAAAAATTACCCGCAGCCTGACTGAGTCACAAGAATGAATCTTAAAAATATATCCATGAAAACAAGACACTTTCCCATACAAACACTAACTGGGGGAATAAGGAACTCTTCTACATGGTTGGTCAGAAAGGAAACTAGGGATTCTGCAAAAACAAAATCTAGAAATCTCATTTGAGCCAACTGTACCCGTTCCGGGTGTTCTCCCCAGAGAATAGCAGTCATGCTAGCACAACAACCCATGCACACCCATGTTTATACTGGCACAACTCACAGCAGGTAAATCTTGGTCATGCCCTATGCCCTCAACAGATGGATAAAGACAGTGGAATATGTAGATATTCTTATAGGAAAACAGATGCACCTTGAGACCATAATGCTAAATAACGTAAGTTGTACCCAGGTTAAATATCACTCAATTTCTCCTATACCGAAAACATGATATAAATAATTTAAGGAGCAAGATAAAAGGCAGTGGCAAACGAGGCAGGCTTTCTGGCAGTGGGAGGGGCCTGGAGGTTGGGGTTTGGCGGAAGAGGAAGTGAAATCATTAGGGTGTGATATGTACGCGTTCCTCCTCCTCAGCGGGAGCATAGTGATCACAAATGATACATACGATCTACTGAAAATTCCGTAGAGACAAAAGGGAGCTAATCACAGGATAGCACACAGTACCTATGTGAACATGGGCAGAACTTACATAATATGTTGCAAGACGCAGGTGTATGTGAGAAACTATAGAGGACAAGCAAAAAATAGGTGACATAAATTTAGGATAGATGGTGTGGAGTATTTCCGGGAAGGGAGGACAATATTAGGAGAGCATCCTACTGGAAGGTGATGTATCTAGACCATGATGATATTGTAGTCTTAATTCTGAGCTGGGTGGTGGGTGTGCATATTTGCATTTCATTACTATTCATAAGCTGGATGTGTACATCGCACGCGCTGCCTAGCCATATATCCCACCATTGCCGCAGGAACCCTGGACGCCTACTGGCTGGCTTTGCAGCTGCGCACTACTGAGAACCTGCGAGGGCTGCAAAGTCTCGCCTCGCCTCACCGTTGCGGCTCATGTGTCCCTGGTCTCCCATGAGTGTGGAAAACTCATGAAACTCGAGCTACGACACTGGCAGCTGCCATGCAGTGAGGCCCAGGAAGAGAGGACGAGAGCGCGGCAGGGCCCTCTGCGTGTGTTGGCCAAGGCTGCCCAGCGGCTTCTTCAAGGAAGCTCATGGAAGCTGGAACTCAGACTCCTAGTCTGTCTGAAGACGCTTTCTCTTTTCCTCAGGTTGCTGGTTGTTTACATAGAGAGTTTTGGGTTCAAGACATTTCCCGCCCTCAGAATCTTAAAAGTATTTTTCCTTTTAGCTACAGAGTGTAACTCCAGTCACGCTTCGCTCTCTCTCTCTCTCTCTCTTTCTCTCTCTCTTCTTTCTTTCTTTCTTTCTTTCTTTCTTTCTTTCCTTCTTTCTTCTTTCTTTCTTCTCTTTCTTCTTTTTGGACCAACTGCAAGTTCTTTTGCTGAAGTTCTATTATTTCTCTGACTTGTGTCTATCTGAAGGCTTTACATTTTATTTATTGAACAGCTGAAAAATTCAGGCTGGGGAGATAGCTCAGAGGTCTAAGCGCCTGCCTGGCAAATGGAAGGACTGGGGTTCAATCCCTGGTACTGCATTCCATGCTGGCCCAGGCCTGCTACTGAAACGGCGTGGTGGCACACCTGTAATCGCAGTGCTGGGGAGATTGAGACAGGAGGATCACTACGAGTGTGAACTGTGTAGTGAGACCCTGTATCAACTAAATAAATGAAGACTGAAAACAAGGAAAAAGAAAATTTAACCTATCAGAGTCTATTAGCTGTATTATACATTGTATTATGCTTTATTTTCTACTCTCAATTATTCCTGCATGTTTTAAGGTTTTTTTAGTTTGCTTGTTTGTTTTTATTTTTATCTTTTCAATTCAGGGTATTGCTAAATAGTTCAGGCTGGCCTCGATCTCACTTTATAGTCCAGGCTGGTCTTGAACTTGCAACAATCCTCCTGTCTCAACCTCCCAAGTGCTGGGATTAGGCTTCTTTTCTTTTCTTTTCTTTTCTTTCTGATCAATATATTTCTTTGTTTTTCTTTTGGGTCTATCATTTATTTTCAGTGTTGTATATGCACTGTTTTATTCACTTTTCATTTTGTTAATTTTATTTTGCTTTTGATTGCTGCAGAATCCAAATTAATTATATATTTCAAAATACAAGGATTGGAGGGCCGGCCTGATAGCTCAGCAGACTAAAGTACCTGCTCAGGCAGAGCTCAGCCACCAGAGTTCCAGCCCCTGCGTGTGGTGCTGGCCTCACTCCAGGGGTGCGCTGAGACCACAATTGAGACAGGGTGTGGTGGCGTGCACCTGTACTCCCAGCACTTGGGAGGCTGAAAACAGGAGAATCAGAGTCTGATCTGTAGTGAGACCCTGCAGACCATCTGGACCTTGTACTAAACACATAAAAAACAAAACGAAATAAAACAAAACAAAACAAGAAGCAAGTATTCTTCTTCTTTGGATTCTCTTTCCCCATAACTGGTTATGCTTCCTTTCTGCACACAATTACCTTTTCATTTGCTGAAACTTTTGTTATGTATCCTGAATTCCCCAGGGTCATTTTCTCCTGTTTATTCAACTGCTTCTGTTTTCTGCTGTCAGGTTTCCTGAAATGGCATATTATTAGGCTGTTCATTATGCTTGGAAATTTAGGTGAAATAATGTAAAACTAGGTATGCCATAATAGGCGGGTAATGTAATATAATGCAATGTAAGGTTATATGTAGTTTTATTGACTTTAGTAAGTAAACATACTGGCTGGGAGTGGTGGCACATGCCTGTAATCCCAGCTCTTGGGAGGCTAAGGTAGGAGGATCGATATGAGTTGGAGACCAGCCTGGGCTACAAAAGTGAGCTCAAGGCTAGCCTGAACTGCATAATGAGACCCTGCCTTGAAAAGACGAAAAAAAAAAAAAAAAAAAAAAAAAAAAAAAAAAGTAAACATAGTGGATGCTTGATTTTATCTGCTAGGCATATGCCTGTTTGTGAAACATCATATGCTCCTGTTTCTCTATGTGATTAGGAAAGAAAAAAATGGAAGTGGTGGGTGAGCTACACAGTTGGGGGCGGAGGGTGCTGAAATGCTAGCGCCATAACAAAGCACTTGGGAGAGATTGGACGAGGCAGGTTGTGCTGGGTGCTAGCACGGCGCTCTGAGCACCTGCTTGGTGCTCTGGTTCTCTTCTCATCTGCAAGAGTCATCTCCCTATCAGCTATTATGCTGCTCAATAATTTACTTATAGTTTTTGTTACTCCTACAAGAAAAACTGTGCACTATTTAAACTTTGCGCCGAATTATTTCACTTTATGGCCTCAAGGTGCATCCGTTTTCCCACAAATGGCTCAAGTTTATCCTTTTTCAGAGCAGAGCAGTCTCCTTAATTTTCATACCACCAAGTAAAGCAGCACTCCCAGTTCTAGTCTAACAAAACTTTGTATCTCTTGACGCATCCACACTTGGTGAGTGTGCAGCCCTTACCCTGCTGCATGCAGAAGGGCTGAACAGTGAGCTGACAGGGCCAGGTCAGATGTCCTGTTCTGCGTCCAGGGCTTCAGGGCCGTTTCTCTCAGTGAAGCCCCACTCTGTTGTCCTCGGGCTTTGGCCACCTTTGCTGTTCAGTGCACAGGTGCTGTGGCCTCTGGAAATGCACTCTGTCACTCCCTGCTAGGGTTGCCTTCCAAGCCACCAACAGCCCAGAGAAATGCGACGTGGTTGCTTCTGTGTTCTTGATGGAGGGCGTGCATGGACAGTCTGCGGCCCACCCCGAGCTCCCTGGGTCCCTCTTCGAAGCGCTCAGGCTGGATGGGCCTGCTGTCCAGAAGGTCTCGAGCTCCCGGTGCTCCATGAGGCCACTGGAAGAGCAGTGCAGTGCAACAGTGACCCCCTGTCCCGCCTTCGAGGCTGGGAAAGCAGTGCAGTGTGATGGTGACCCCTGTCCTGTTGCCCCACACTGACATGTGCATGCATCGTGTTGGGAGAGGCCCCTGGTTCCCAGGCTGCTGCTGTAGGGAGAGGAGTGGTGCAGATTTGCTTCTTCATTTCCGACAAACAAAACTCCTAATTTATAGCACCATCCTTAATCTACTGTGATCAAGCTGGAGGGATTCCGGTGAAGAGTTCTGAATATCTCCCCCTTGATCCCTCCCCAAACCTGGAAAACTTACTCTACTGAGCTATGACCCCAGTTTTGACACCTTCCTCATGTTATGTTTAAATAAATAATTTTAAGAAACCATTTTAAAATTCTGCACAGTTGCATCCTGCAGAACTCAAGGTAGCCCTGCTAGTGTCACTCTGGGAGCTTTATTTGGTGCATTTAACACAACTGGTAATTGCAAAATCCTCTTCACCAATGTAAGTGAAACATAGACTGTGGCCTTGCTGGCCCTATGGAATTCTGCACTTAAGCTCCCACTAGTTATAAAACACCAATGTAAAGCGCAGCTATTTTCATCATCCAATAGACCAAGTTGATGAGTTCCTGTAATTACAGGAAAACTGGGCAGATGCTGACTGGTAAAGAACATTTCAGTTCTGAGAAAGGAAAACGGTCTTAAAAACTAAATATAAATGAGCAAGGTCTTTTTGGACATTCAGAGGCAGGGCTCTGCTAAGTGCCCTAGCTGCCCAGGCTGAGCTTGAACTTACAATCTGTCTGCCTCAGCCTCCCAGAGCTCAACACTGCTAGGGAAAGGGAGCTCAATGAAATGATCACTACCTGGCTTTGAATTCTGGAACATCATAACTAGGTGTTATATTTTACCCAAGTGTTCATCGTTAAAAGTCTAGATTTACAAGTTTAGTTGGTGCGTAAGACTGTGTTTGGTGTTTTTATAGTTTAAACTTCCTAAATCTCAGAGATTAAATGAATAACATATCTAGGGTTTTTTCCTGGGGAGAAAGCCACAGCCTGATACTCAGCAGGAGAAGGGAGAGGAAGGTGTCTCAGAAGAGCTCACTGACCGACTGGCCTATGCAAGGTCCTTTAGAGTCACCTTCTTAACTATAGCCCCACAGTGCGCTGCTTGCTATTCTGTTCGTTCCTAATGCATCCCCTCCACGAGACGCTGCCATTAAAGCAGATTCTGCCTCTGCTGTGGTCTCCTGTGGCCTGTTGAGCTGCAGCACATGCACCACTTTCCTTGCCTCGAGGTTTCCAGCAGTCTGAGACTGACTGTTGCTGTTTTTCCCAGTCATAGTGCTGTTCAACAAGTAGTCTTTTTTGTCCATATTGCTAGGGTTTTACTGTGATTGTATTCATATATTTATTATTTGGGTTTTTGAGGCAGGGTCCCACTATGTAGTTCAGGCTGGCCTTGAACTCACAATGTAACCCAAACTGGCCTCAGACTTATGGTGGGGCCTCCTGCCTTGGGTGAACTTGGGTTACAGGTGTGCACAGCCACTGTTGTAGTCAGGGTTTGCAAAGGAAAGATTTAATACAGAACACATAATTTATGGGATTGTGTCATAATATTCATACAAAAAGGCAAATGCAGAAGGGTGCAAGAGATCTGTCCACGCACCAGGGAGCCAAAGAATCCAGCCGAGGGCCTGGATCCCATGGCCATGTGCTGTATAAATCTAGCTGGAGGCCTCGAGCCCACAACAGTGTCCCATGTGGGTCTGCATTGAGGATCTGCACTTGGAAGGCCCAGAGGTCAGTGGTGGAAGCTAGAAAATGTGCACCAGTGGGATGAAGGATCTGTGGCAGCCGGCTGAGGGATCTGCCCTGGGGCTAAGAAGGGACACTTAAAGACCAGAACTCCTCCAAAGGGAGCTACTCAGGAGAACCTGAGCTCCTCTGATGATGAGAACTGCTGCGCTCCTATCAGGAAATCTGCCATGATGATCTTCTCCAATCAAATCAACAGCACGCATCTTTCCCTTTCGTTCTCTTTTTGGGCTGCTGGCAACGTCCTCAGGGGACCCTCCACACTCAGGGCCACACTGACACAGTACGTTGGGGGATCAGGATGATCATTAAGAATCCACCGCAAATCCAAACTCAGGCACACTTCATAAAATAGAGCTCAGACAGTCAAGGTCAAGAACAGCAAGGCAAAACTGAGAAGCTGTGACAAATGACGGAAGCCTAGGGAGACCTAAGGCGTGACTAGTTTAGTTAGTAGTGATGGATCACTGTGAAGGTCTTAGTTGTGCCATTTGTACCATGGTTATTATGTAAGATGTAGATGATTGGGGAAGTTCAGTAAAGGATACAGATAACCCTAATATCTGCAACTTTTCTATACATTTGAAACTACTCCAAAATAAAATACTTATTTAAGAAAATAAAAAAAATGCTAGCTTTATATCTTGGCGACTCTACTTCTACCCTTCCTAAAGGAGTGGGGTGGGGATGGGGGGAACCCGACTTGGTAATTCACTGGCTGTTCTGCTCTTTTGCTGAATCTGGACAGTCCAGTGTTGGGGGCAAGGAGAAGCTCCATGCACCTACCCCATAATGTCACCCTCAGGTGGAGTGGTGTCGCAGAAATGCGCCTCCCTCCACGTGCCGCCAAACACCCAGACATGTATTAGTGAGTGGTGGGAGTTTCCAAAGGCATCTCTGTCCATTTGGGGGACATGAGTCCATGCCAGCTAGAAGTGCTTTGGGGACCACTGCCCTTGTGTGAGGATAGCCAACTCTTGTGGTCAAACCAGCCCTGGAGAGGTTTGCTGACCATCAGGGTTCACCTGGTCACCCTCAGTCACAGTGAGTCCTGGTCCCTCCCTGCAGCTCTACCTATCTGTTGTCATCCTTCCTGCCTCCTAGGCAAGCCTGAGGGTGGTTAGTATGCTCTGTTGGGGCACCCACCACCCCGCTTATCGCTCAGCATATTTACAGTGAGACAGGGAGACTAATGCAAAGAAAGCCTCGCACACAGAGGTTTGAAAGCTATTTTTCCTTTTGGTTCCCAACCAGCAGGTTAAGCCATTGACAGCAATGGCTTGCTGAGCAGTGTCCCACAGAGCAAGACTGGGTGAGAACAAACCCTGGAGAAGGGATGGAGAAGGGACGAATCTCCCTGGAGAGGTGCTGAGAGAAGCAAGAACAAGCAGTGGACAGGCCAACAAGGACAGCTCCAGGCTGGCAGGGACCACAGTGCAAACGCTGCCAGGAGACTGTGTGCTGCTTGTGCCGCTGTGCTGCTGCGTGTGCCAGTGCAGTGCCCATGGGTGACATCCTGCTGCCTAACAGAGGCAGAAATTGATTGCACTTTGTGGAGTGGAAAGGGGTAGAAAAGAGAAAGAGACAGCAATGTTAAACGTGGCTTGGGGAGGCTTGGCTTTGAAAGAAGGTGGGTGACAGGGCAGCAAATCCAAGGGATAGTTTTGTTTCTCATTTCTCCTTTGATTTGTTTGTTGTTTTACTGGAAGTAGGGCCAGTGTCCCAGTGTCCCCTTCCAGGGCAGCATGGCCCTAGTGAGACCACCTCATTACACCTCCTAAAATCTCCATCACCCCCCAAAGCATCACCTGGGCACTGGGGGAGGGGACACTTGAGATCCACATTCTACAGGAGAGCAGGTGAGGCCCAGCAAGCTCACAGCCCAGCTTGCAGGACCAGGTTTGGCTGCGAAGGAATAGTTGCATGACCATGAAAGGTCTACAGATAGGGTTACAAGTGGTCTAAGGACGGCTTCGATGGCCGCTTCTGGTAGCAAGGTTGGGTGGGAGTAGCAACTCTATTTCTCCTCATAGATTTTTGGTGATACCATGGTCTGGTGACACCATGGTCTAAGTGTTTCACTGACCAGATTGGCTCAGGTCAGGGCCACAAGAGAGAGTGAAAGAAGTGAGGTTATCATAGAACAACTAGCTATAGTCACAAATAACTAGTAGGTAACTAGTTCTGGTAACTGGTAACTAGTAATGCCTTACGTGATGGAGTCTGAGGTGTGGACTACTTTCCAAGTGGCTCACCTCCCAGTCATCACTGACTTGTATATCATAGCATAAAGACAATTAGTTTCTTCAGAGTGTGATTACAAGATCTGCTAGTGACTTAGGCCTGTATTCCCCATAAAGAAGCCAGTTCCGGTTTGATTCTGCAAGGCCAAAGGCTCACTGACATTTTTCTTTTGAGTACGGAATGTTCGCTTGATCTCGTAGGATCACTGGGTCTACGTGTCTAGTTGTTGAACCTGACCCACTCAAGGTCTATAAGATGCAGGAGATGCCTCAGAAACCTTGGAAGTTTTAAACAATTCCAATAGATACCTTATAATTTTCTTTTGCCTGCAGGCTCACTGAAACTTAGTAAAGGCAAAGTTGGTCAGTCCTTAAACGGGGAACAGTTGAGGAGTGAAGCCAGGGCTAGGAGAGCGTCAGCAACGTCTTCTCTCTGTATATTGATAACTTTCATGGAAAATTTTCTAGTATAGGTTAACTATTACTCTGTTGTGAGGAATATTTTTTGGAGTGAATTTTTAGTTCTTAGATGATGGTAAAATGCAAATTAAAGACCTTAGAGCACAAAGTATTTAATGTAAGAAGTTTGACTATAGGACCCTGCTAGGAAGTAAGGAACCATTTCTAGA
>PVKN010016169.1:0-18038 GCA_004027915.1 Capromys pilorides
TACTGAGGGTCACTGTCCGAGAGCAGCACAGGGAAAAATCGGCCAGGAGAAACTGGAGTGTTAGGCTTGAATGAAGACTTAACTCACTGTCTAAAACTTAAGTGATTCTCTCTCTCTCTCTCTCTCTCTCTCTCTCTCTCTCTCTCTCTCTCTCTCTCCAGTACTAGGAACTAAACTCCTTATCTGTGAATTGAAAGTAAATATTTAGTGATATTAACTTTTCCATCGAATTCGTAAAAGATCAGTTGTGGAGTGTAACAAATCATTATTTTAAAACCATATGTATTGAAAGCTTACTAGGGGTCAATGTGGGGAGGGGATACAGGGATGTCTTTCCCTCTAGAGACTTCTGGTGTGAAGATGGAAAAGGGTACTCAACACCTCTAGAAAATTCGGGATTATTACCTGCTATCGCCAAGTGTCAAATGAAAGAGTATTAAATTATTTAGGACATTAATCGTTGTGCATGAAGCAGTAAGGAAGGGTTTCACCGAGCAGTGTATGCAGGGGGCAGGATCTGAAGGATGCCCTTCAAAGGACGGCAGGATTGGGCAGCCAAAGTTGCTGGGTGGCATCGGCCTTCGGATCCCAGAGATGCGGGTTTAGGAGCCGCCAGGGGCGCGCTCTGCGGTTGCGCCGCACCCCGCTTCTTTTCAGTGCTCCGAGTACTGGATAGCTAAGCAAGCATGGCCCACGGCACGTGGGAGCTGGCAGCGGCCTCTGGCTGGTCACAGCCTCGGTCCCTTTGCCATGGGTCATAGACGGCAGCCTCCAGCCTTGGCTGAGCCTTGTGGGACGCAGAGGGGCATCCTCACAGGGGCTCCGCGGTGTTCCAGATGGCACGCAGAGCTCCAAAAGGACCCCGGAATGTTGATGAAACAACAAACAGAAATGACACGAATCTCCCACGCGATTGCTCACTCCGGTGTGTGTGGCCCGTTCTTCTCTGGGGGACCAGCAGGACACCTGAAACTTGCATTAAGCAATTGCTTGAGAGCAAAGAGCTGAGAGCCGGAGACGGTGCGTGGGGCCAGGGCGCGGAGTCTGGAGGGTGCATGCTGGTGCCCTGCTGTCGTTCCACGTCTGCCTCCGCACCTTCCAGGTTGTGTGACAGTCCCTAGAATCGACGTTCCCTTTCGTCCAGTCCTGAGGAGCCATCGCGCGGTCCTCTCTCTGGATGTGGCTCACAGCGCTCACGGTGGCACAGATTCGCCCTGTCGCCACCATCCGCTACTCATTTCTCAAGTTACTCGTTGCGCAGTACTTATTCTCATTGCTGGGGTGTTGCCGGCGGGACCCTCGGCCCTGGCCCTCAGTCATCGTGCAGCGAGCGCAATTGCCCAGTCGTGAGGTGCGGAGGGATTCTGACCCTTGCTGCTCCCCCACCCCAGCCTCTGCTAGGCACAGGAACCTTGGGCGGTCCGACCTGGGGGTCAGCGCCCTCCCCTCCCCTGGGGGTACCTCGGCTGCCGACGGTAGCCTTCTCCAGCTTTCCTTTTGGGCTCCAGCTATGACCAAGCCCTTCATGCCGCTCCCAGACACGGTTTGGCCAACTCCGAATACCTCTCCTGTTGGCAATAAGAGCCAATCGTCTTCCATTGTTTTGCTGTCTACCTCTTGGGGCCGTTCCTACTTCGTCACTGCGAAGTTGTGCACGTGAGCTATTCAGTGCACAGCGTCCCTGTCATCAAAGGCACACAGAATTTCCTAAGAAGATTAAGGCAAAAAGAGGGGTCCAATTTCCCCCTCGAACTCCTAATTGAGCCTGACGATGTCATTTCCTTCTCATGGTCAGTGTCCTTGAGGCGACCTTGTGCGGGAGACTCTGCTCGCTCCAGGCTCCATCAGGCCTTGGCTGTGCTCTAGAGACGCAGAGCCCAGTGAGCGTGGGGTCCCAGGGCCGCTTTAGGACACTGGAAGAGCCGCCTGTGCGGGGGAAGGGTGGCTGCAGAAGGCGCAGTGCCACCTGGCTTTAGAGCTTCAAAACATATTTCACCCAGTCGACTTCGACTTTTGGCTAGAGAGGGAAACAAACACCCTTAAAGGATGTAACAAAGATAATTTTGGCAACTGTGAGAAATCATCCTAATTGATTTTCTGGAACAAAATCTTAATTTATTTTTAAATATATCTATCTACATCCCACACAATTCTAGTTATAAGCTTTGTTCCTTATGAAATCTAGGAAAAACCATCTTGAATAAACGACCAAAGATCTGGCAATGACCCTAGGAGATGATAAACATAAAATTTACTCATAAAAGATGAACACCACTTTGAGAATATACATATAAAAAAGAATAGGCATCTATGCACATAGACATGAATATATATATACATGTATATGAGCATGTATATATACATGTGTGCACATATACACATACACACAAGTGTGTGTGTGTGTGTGTGAACTTTGTGAAAAGTGGAAAGCCCCCTGGGTCTCCAGGCTTAGCACCTGCCCTCTGCTGGTTGCTTTCCAGCCTGCCCAGCTGCTCCTCCTTGTGCCTGTGGTGTCTGCCCACCTAGCCGTGTTTCTGCTTGCATCTTTATCCTCTGGTTTGGCCAACAGGGGGCGCCAGTGGGAAATCAGAGCTTGGGGAGGAAGGAAAATCAAAGTCTCCTTTTCCCACACTCTGTTCCACTGGATCAAAGATTGTAATGGCCCAGTATTAGTCTTCCTCTGCTAGGACAGAATACATGATGTGCACAATTTAAAGAAGAAAGTTGATTTACAGAGTCTCGGGCCATGGTCAGCTGGGTCCTAGGCAGAAACACCACAGTGGAAGGGCCCAGTCCCATGGTCACCATGGTCACCTCCTGGCAGCCAGGGAACAGAGCAGGAAGAAGGCCAGCAAGAGAGGAGGCGGTGGGGCCAGAAAGAAGTTTCCCAGGCGTCTGCCTACTCCCTCCCCTCTGCCTACGGCTTCCCAGCACATCCGTGGTGAGCTAAGCACTCTCACCGCAGTCACTTCTTGATAACCCATCTCTGAGCATCAGGGACCGGGATGATGCAGTAGATGTGAGCTACAGCAGGGTTCGTTCCACGTCCGAAGGCACAGCTCAGCTCCGTGACCTCCCAGGCCTGTTCCCTTCCAGCTCCAGGGTCCGAGCTGTGGAAACAGCCTCCTCCTTAGTTTGGCTTGCTTTGTGTTTGTCTTTCATCAGCAACACAGTCCCCAGCTGATTTCTAGACACTCAATCTGTGCCTAGAAAACTCCACTGTCCTTAAACTCTCCTCATGTCCCTTGTGCACACCGCTGCTTTCATGCTGGGCACTAAGTGATCAACCTACTCTTCTCCGTAACCAGGGCAATGCTGCCCTTACCGACCGACTGTCCTCCAGGACTCAGGCTGGACTTCCACTATGAATATAAAGCAACCTATCTGCTCAGACTCTGCAAAAGCCTTTCGCTGAAGGTTCTGGGGTCCTCTCCTGCCTGGTGATAGAACTCTTATTCTGTGTCTCTCCTGGGATTCCAAGACAGAAGGCTATGGCTTCGTGTCCTTCCAAAATAAGCTGCACTTTTGCCGTGAGCCTGAGCCCAAACCCTGCCCCTGCTTCACTTTTGCAGTAACCTGATTATTCCTCACATTATAACCTACTGTGCTTCAGAGCCTCTGGAACGAGAGAAACTGAGGGTAGGTGGAGCAGCGTCAGGGGTTGGCCCATGGGGGATTACTGACAGTTCTTGACTAGATGCAGAAACTAGAAGCAGCATGCCAACCACTATTAATGCTTCTCAGGTTTTGACAATATTCTAAATTACAATTAGCATGATGCCAGAATAGCAAGAACAAAGAAAGTGGAAGTTCTCTGCTTCCCGCTGGTGCCTCTCTTCTCAAGTCATCCCTACACTGAGCAATACCAACTCTGTCCTGACTTGCCTGTCATGGAGCAGTAAACACCTTGCTCTACCAGAAGACAGCAAGCGCACAGCCCCAACAGCTCCAGAGGGCCTGCACTCACACGGCGGAGGTGGTGGAAGGAAGGGCCACATCGCTCTGATGGTACCAAAGCAGGCCCATCAGGACCTCAGGTCCATAGACTGCCAAGCCACACTGACCACCGGCCACTAGACAGCCCACCCCGCCACCCTGCAGGAGGCTCATCCAGGTGCACCAAGGCCTTTGCCAAATACCTGGCTCCCTCTGTGATCCCCAAGTGGGACTCTCCTCACCTTAGCTCCACTCATTCCTTCCATGATACAATCCCTCATGGACCTTTGGATTTGATGTGCTAAGGTATCAAATTTTTTGTGACTTCTTTGATTGTTGTGTCTTAGTAGGTATTCAATAAACTGTGTGATTCATAAAGTGATCTGAGAGTGTGTGTGTGTGTGTGTGTGTGTGTGTGTGTGTGGTCTGTCTGTCCATCTGTTTGTCTATCTGCTTAGATGACCTCTCGATCCCTTCTGGGGACTGAGACAGCAACTAACTACTCGAGCCATTCCCTTGCTGTTCTCTGGCACCACGATTTCACTTATCAAAAGGCCACGTTCGTGGGTTTGTCGAGTGAGCTGCTCAGGACCCTTTCCTTATCTGTAGTTTCTTCCTCTCTGCATTCTGTCATCCCACCGCACACAGCTCCATGACAGCAGGCATTTCTATGTTAATGTCTCTGCATATAGCTTTCAAGTGAGATTTTTGCAACCTGTGACTAAGGAAGTAGCTGAGAAGAGAGAGGTAGGGTTCCAAACAACCTGTACTTTGAGCATGAGAACCTAGATCTAGAAAGGATTCCAAAAATCCAGTGGCAGCCATAGCCCAGCCATGGCTTCTCAGTGGGACCATGTTATTCTTCCTTTCACCACGTCATTTGAAGAGAGGGGCATTAGAAGCCTAAGGAAAGTTAGGGTGTAAGTTAGTAGAAGCTTCCATAGCTAGCTTGCTTCTGGAAGACGGAGAACTTAGCCTACCGCAGCAAGCAGCAGGTGGGGTGCACAGCACCGGGATTCCTCGGATGAGGCCCTGAGACATGCTTCCAAGTTTCCCTAGAAGAGTGTAAAAGACAGCTGTGAAAAATGCCCTTCAGAGAACTGCAGACCATGATAAAGTAAATGAGCTTGGAAAAAACTCACATTTAGAAAGAGGGATATAATGGCAAATAGCAGCATGCATAAACCAGTATTTGCTAGCATAAAGGATATAGCAAGACTGGAACTGACTTTAGACATTTCAGCAGCTACTGCTGGGCATGATCTTATAAAGGCCAATAGCCAAATGCTGCACCTGACCCCTAACCACTTGTCCTAATCATACATAATGCACCATTCTCACCAATGCTCATTATAGCCCTGACGTGGTGGGGGGGTTTCTAAATTGATTGCCAGCTGGATTTATTCTCAGTTTACTGAGATTGTTTTTCTTCTGCTAGTTAAAATAATGTGCTAAAAATGTATGTTATATAAAGCTATGAATATGTTTGTGTGCAAAATTGGTGGGTCATGAAATTAATGATAATGACATGATATTAAATGAGATATTACAAGTCAAAAATCATTTGAAATCTTTAAGCATTATTTATAGATATCACAATGATGAAATATTGAAAGCATAAATGGCTGACCTGTGTGAGTAAACTGGCATTTTCAAAATTATTTGTATGCATTTGTAGAATTTGCTGCCTGCCCATCTCTGCACATTCCACTTTGCCAGTGGCCAGGCTGTTTCTCTAGCCATGGTGCTCCGGGTTGGAGGACCGCAGACCTGAGTCAGTGACGGGCTGAGGCTGATGTCAGACTTTCTTTGCTTTTCTGAGGACTGATCCCTTCGTAGATGGGAGCACATATCCATTGCTGGGCTTTGCTGAAAAGTGTTCCGTACTCATAATGAGTTGTAGGAGAGTCCTTTCATGTCTCTGAGTTTGCAGCAAAATACCTGTGAAGAGCTAGGCAATGATAACTGGTATAGAGAAGTTGGACAAGGATGCCAAGATAGAAGAGCTGGACAAGGATGCCAGCATAGGATGCCCCTATAGGAAGACTGCTGTTGTCGATGGCCTGATACCCGGATACGTGGGATCAATCTCTAGAATTTATGTGGAATTGCTATTTTCATTATTCTTAAAGCAAGCCAAGTGGGACATTTTCTGTTAGCTGCAGGTGAAATCATTCCAGATTTAACAGTATATTTATAATGAAAAACAGTTACTTGAGTAAAGTCTGTTTTGTATCTAAGCAATATCATGGTCTGGTCAGTGGTGCAGGGGCTGAGCTAGTCAGAGGCAAGAAATTCCCATCAAGGACTTCGGCACATCTTCCTCCAAAGATAATTAGCAGCCACACTCTAGAGGAAGGCTCTGAAAAAAGCAACATGCCAAGGTTCACTTGATTTTCTCATTCAACTTCACCCCTTGGAATCCTGGGAAATTTTTTCCTACATGCTCAAAGAAGGTAGTCTCCTGGTCAGATGCAGACAGGAAAATTTCAAAGCAATTAAACTTACTGGAGCCCTTTAAAATTTTACGCTGAGGGAAGTTAGTTGGTGGGCAAAAACACTCCAGAAAGCACACAGCTTAAGCCAATGCTACTGCTAATGATTTTCTATCATCGCTGTATCCTAGCTTCTACAGTAATTGCTATTCTCCAACCTATTGGTCAAACGATATTTTTCAATTAAGAAAAGCTATGTCTCTGTCATGTACTAATAAAACATGGTGCCATATTCTCTAACTCAAGACTAACAATTTGAGCTGCATGGTTGGAAAGAAGTGCAGTCAAAATTAACTGCACATATAAAGTCACATTTATGTACATTGCTTTATTCTAGGTAATATTCCATAAGAAAATGAGAAAGCAAAGGGACGGCACAGTGGAATTACTTGCTGACATCTGACCAAGTGATAAAATAAGACCAGACACCTTAAAGGAAGCTGACAGGTGGAGAATCTATTGCTAATTCACATTCAATCACTGAAAACTGAAAATGACACTGGCTCCGTGATAGACACTAAGTGAAATGGAGATGCCTCTGAAATCAGCTGGCTAATTCTTTCTGACAGAACCAGTGAAATTCTCTTGGCCAGGAGGTGTCCATTTAAAATATTTTCAATTCTTGTTCATTCCAGGATGTTTTATAACTTTAGGCTTGATCATCCAGAGCAAACTATTTAAGCCAGTTGTAGCTTGAAGCCTCTAGGAGGAATTAAACTCTTGGGTTAGCTCTGACCCTGGCTGCATTGGGTAAGTCCCATAAACGTTCTGAAAACATGAAGCCTAATATGAGATAAAGAATTGATAGCAACTGTATCGGTCAATTAACGCTAAAACAGAGGCAATAAAATGTGATTGGTAAAAATAAAAAAGGTGATTATAACATGTTCTTTTTCCAACTCAACGGTGATATGCATTACTTTTCTTGGTGCTTTGCGTGGGCAGCTAAACCACTGTGGTGGCCAGTGTCACCCGGGAAGCTCAACCATGCTCTCAGACACTGCTTAGCTCTTGCTGGAGAACTCCATGCTTTGCCATATTGATGTGTCTCAGACTCTGTCAGTGGGCTCCCGGCAGCCCTCCTCTGGAAGCCAAGACTTAGGAACCCAGGTAAATCAAAAGCCTGAACAGCACTATGAGCTGGGTTAGGGGATGAATAGCTCACAGGTGTGCATGAATCATAAATCAGTGTGCTGTCACCTGTGTCTATCTGAAGCCCACCGGAACATCTAGAGCAGGCTATCCTACATTGAGAATGCTGGTGAGTACCTTGCCAACTTGTGGCACACTTTTCCAGTGCAGTGCCCTAACTGGTTTATCCATCCGAGCCTGAGAATGCGCTGGTGCCTGTGTTCCAGAGTGTGGCTGTAGAGTTAACGTCAAGCCCCCTCCACACACACATGCAGGCTGCGTCGTGCAACTCAGTGGATGCCCAGGATCAGAGTGGGCAACTTACACCACAATCGTTTCATTCCATTGAAACAAACACTAAAGCCTTGTCACACATAAATGCAGACAAATATGTAGGGTTTGATTGAAACATGAAGTGGCTGTTTAAATTTTTTCCAAAAATTACAGTACAAGGCATGTTGTCATAAATTCTCCCCAAATACTCTCCCTTTGCCTCACACACATTCACCCATCATTCCCAACACTGTCGGACGCAGTCCTGGAAGTCTTTTCACCTGTGTCTTTAGCTGCCCTGTCATATCCACCTCACATCCTGAATTGATTAAAAATAATTCCTTTTGTTCAGCACTTTAATTTGGAAGAGAACCAGAAGTCACATCATGCCAGATGTGGTGAATAAGTGAATATGACTATGGCCTGATGTTTTAGGAATTACTACTCCTTTTATCAAGTGGTATGTAGCACCACATTCACCATATTTTTTATCACAACTCTTAAAGGCAGTTTTTTCTGAATGTTTTTTTTTTTTTTTTAATTTTATTTTCTGGTGGTACCAGGGATCAAACTCAGGACCTTGCGCTTGCTAGGCTGGTATTTCACTGAGCTATCTCCCTGGCCCACCTGAATGGCTTTAGAAAGTGGTATGGAACAAGTGTGTTTGAAGTGAGAGGAAGTATTGTGGAGGGATTAATGGCAGGTGTCTTACTGCATTTTAAAAAAATTTAATTATTTCTTGTACATTTTTATCATGCCTTCTATATTTGCAGATATTATGGAGTAACTAGTTGTGTAATTAATATTGATTACATTCAATGTGTCATGCAAATTATAACAAGTTATCAAGTGTAATATTCTCTGAATGAACAAAAGGTGACATATTAGGTCTTGATTTGCTAAAAGTGTGTAATCAGTAATTTGAGCTCTGCATGTGTTTCTTCTATGCTTTTTTACGGAAAAAATAAAATAAAATTCCAAAACAAAGCAATAGAAAAATAACAATAATTAAGTCACTGTGCATTTTTATCTTCAAAATAGTTACTCAGAGTACAAGATGTGGGCATGAGAAGTTCTCCAAATGATATTAGCACAAATCTTTCTTTTAAATGAGCTAAGAAACTAGCAGCATAGCTATCTTAAATGTCTTGCATATTTTCGCCTTTTCCCTCTCTGGCTTTCCTTTCTCCTGCTCCAGTCCCTCCTTTTGTTTTGAACAGTTTCTTCCTGTCATACCTTTAGACCTTATTTATTCATTCAGTTTCTCACACCAGGGGGGCAAAATGGTTCTTGCACCTGAGTATGTTTGTTGCAGTCATCAGTATGGTGGATGACATATCTATGTCTCCAGGCTCTTCATAATTTTTCAGTTTCACTGTTATCAGGGTTAGACTTGAAAACTTAATCTCACTTTTCCTTCTTAAAAATCTTCAGTGGTGGCTGGTGAGATAGCTCAGTGGTCTAAAGCACCTGCTTAGGCAAGTGCAGGGACCGTGGTTCTATCCCAGGCACCACTTTCCCTGACAGCCCTGCCCCTAGAGTGGGCTGAGCTGGACACACACACACACACACACACACACACACACACACACACACACATCTTCAGTGGTTCCCAACTGGATGTTTCTTCATGAAGCACTCAAAGCCCCACCCTATCGAATCCCAAGTAATTTCACTGTCACCGTTTGATTTCAGGTGTCCACCGTCCGTGCTGAGGCCAGGACCCTTGCAGTAGAATTGCCCGAGATGCTTGTGTTTGATTCCCTTTCACCTGGAGAAGCACCCGGGGCACCAACACCTAACAGCTTTAGGACCTGCAAGTGTGGCAGTCACACAGGTAGTCCCCGCCTGTCCAACTTCCGCTCTCCACTGCTCCTTGAACGTCTCTTTTGTCCCGGCTGCTACACTGCAGCGAACTTAGCATGGGTGGTTCTTTAACAACTTAGTGTTTACAGTTCGGAAAGCTGGGAGTTCCGAGATTAAAGCTGGGGGTTCCGAGATTAAAGTGGCACTGGCTTTTGCGTCTGTGTCCTCACACACTGGGTGGGACAAAGCTTCCTTGAACTGTTCCCATAGGGCACTACCCCACTCACAAGTGACTCAATCGCTTCTGAGAAGTCCGCCTTGTTGACAGTATTGCACGAAGGACTAGGCTTCAACACAGGAGTTGCTGGCCACAGGGTGAGGCCAGAGCCTTGGCCCAATTTTCTCTTTATCAGAATGTCTTTCTACCTCCCAGAATCATAGTTAGTATCTTCTACTACCATTTTCCTACAAAACTACCAGAGTCATTCATTTTTGTCTCTGTAAACTCTTTGAAGACAGAACTCATGTAATAGCTTGTATTTAGATGTCCCCCAAAGTTGCATGTGGTCATAGGGTTCTTCAGGGGCGGCTGGATCTAGAGTGTGTGAGGCGACGCTTAAGAGCCCTGCACTGTGATCTGAGTGCTAGGATGGGCTGCTTGGGTAGAACACAAGGGAAAGAAAGCAGGCTGCTGCCATGTGCTGCTGGCGACTTCTGCCGCCTTCTGCTTCCCACGAACTGTTTCTCCTTGGACGCCCTTGGCCACCCCACCCTGCCTGAGAGCCAGCCAGCTGTGGACTGAAACCTCTACAAACTGTGAACGGAGCTAAACCCTTTCTCCTTAGCCCCGGGTGTAGGGAAGATTCTCTTAGCAGCAAGAATAGTACCCAAGAGGATCAGTAGCTTGTTTACATGTGCATTTTCAGTCCTTATCATGGTCTCTTGCACTTAGCATTTACAAGTCAGGTTTGTCCAGCTGAACTTTTGAAGTCCTCTTCGCTAGTGGAAAACTAAGATTCTATCAAATCACCATCCCAGGAGACTGCGAAGTTAGTTGAGCCTGAGGATGCATGCCAGGATTTGATTGGTTGGCTTGCATAATATTTGTAAGGCCAGGGAACAGAAAAGTGTATGGTTGCAATTAGCAACCTTTTTTCTTTAGGAATGAACATGGGTGTAAGTAGTCTTTGTGTTTCAGAAAATGGAAAGCAAAATTGAACATAATAACCACCATATTTTCTCTTTTAAGACTACATCTTGATATGCAATTCTAGGCATTCTTTGACAAAAAAATTGCACTTTATAAATTTGTTAAAGAGCATTTTTCAGTGAATTTAAATCAAGGTGGACTTCAAAACACAAGAAGGATTTCGATAGCAATCATGACTACGTAATTCAGGTAAAGAAAGAAAATACTCAAAAGCAGTAGGTGAACTAGTGTCCCTTAAAGGAGCTACCTAGGTGTGCCCTGTTTGGTAGGTAACTGTAGTTGCTTTTCCAAGGGACCTTCTGGCTTGTGTATGCTTTGTCGCTATGGCCAAGGCCATGCTACCTCTGAGGTCCTGCTTTTCAGGGACCCAGAAGGACAGGCCTCACTCAGACAGAATGATGCCACGCCGGGGTCCGACTTGGGCACGGGCTCGGGCTGGAGGGTAGAACTGGAAGGAGCAAAGGGCAACAGCAAACACTTTTCCTGCCTTTTGAGGGAGAACACAGTGCCTGGCATTCTAACAGGGAGGGAGGCTCTGTAGCATTCAGTCACACGCACAGGCAACAGAAGGCTTTGCAGTATCTGAGAAATAGTTTCTAAGAAGTCATTTAAAATACATACAGTTATTTTCAGGCATACTGTTTAGAGTTTCGTGGTTATAAAAACAACTCATATTAAACAGATATAGATATAATGAAGATGGTTATTCTCAAAATTTCTCTTTATTTTTCTTCTTTTTGTTTAGGCATTTGGTACAGACTTTCACTACGCAGCTCAAACTGGTAGTGATCCTCCTGTACTCCCCAGCACTGGGATTACAGGCGTGTGCCATCACGCCCAGTCTTGGCAGCCAGCTCAGAGTGCCCAGGGTTGGGGCTTCTCTGTATTTTTCAAGGCAGCTTAATCATGAACTTGAATCTAAGTACACTTGGAGGAGAGAGACTGTGCCTTTATTTTCTCTTTTTCTAACCAAATTATTATAATTTTTTGACCACAGTATGCATACATGGGTAACAAAAATGTCTGTACTGGTATACATCATGCTTGTAAATATAGGAGGAAAAGCATTTCTCCAGCAAAGACACAGGCAGTGTAAGGAAAAGAGAACTGATGCTAATTAGTATCATTGCATTCGAAATCAGCATATGCAGAGGAGGAAAGAATTCTATAGTTGGTAAAGAATGATTGCTGAGATTTCTTAGAGCATTTTCTGTCGCTTTCTAATAGTGTCTTATTTTTCTTTCACAAGTTGCACGTATTTGTTTAGCAAGAAAAAAACAAAATAAAATTTGTCATAGTATAAAATAAAAACAGCATTCTTCTCCTGTCTTCTCCTAAGAGCGCTCTGCAAGGTGCTGAGGATTCTTCTCGGAAGCAGCCAGCACATCTGAAGAACAGGTGCCTAGGTGCCAATCATTTCTATTTACTTTCCTAAAACCTTCAAAACATGTCTGCTAGCATTCTGTTTTTCCATTAAAATTTAGTTTATTATTTAAATTAGGAATTAATATTTGATATACAAAAATATTGGAAGACAGAACCCAAATCTCATACTCAAGACAAGAACTTGGACCAGAAAAACCTTCAGATTGGTTGCTTCACGGCGATGCAGTACCCAAGGAAGGCGCTTTTAGCCCTTCAGATCAAACACTGTCCTAAGTCCTAAAATCACAAGGTTGGTGAGGTGCGGCAGCTAATGTTACTATGCTTATAGTCTACTAGCAGAAGCAGCACTTGTTAAGATCATTACGGTATCTTCTGTGGTTGATACAGCTAGAGTAATGTGTTCATAGCAAGATTTCCCAAACGGTGGCTTACCATTTGTCAGAGGCACACAGGGTGATCTTGGGGACTTGGCTGCTGTGGCACTTCTGATCTTAAAGGCAAATGATACATAAGCTAAGCTGTTCGTGCTTTGGTGAGTGCAGTTTGGTACAGAAGCTGGGCCACCCATTCAGTGAGGGGACAGTAATGCACTCAGGACTGGATCAAGCTGCTTCTGGACCCCCGACTCAGGTTTTGTCTATTATAATCTTGAGTCACATTTATAAAATTTTGAGTTATGACTCACATTCAACAAAATAAATTCATCTTAAATGTATAATTCAACAAATTCTGACAAATACAGTCATAAAATCACCTGTTCTTATTGGGGGGAGATTTCGCACAAGACCACCATGGATACCTGAACCAGCAGATGGTCCAGGTCGTGGTCTATGTCCCTCCCCTACACGCCTCCTTCATACACATTAAGTCCTCTGATCTCTGAGCCAGTTAAGGCACCCAGTACGATGTGAGTGTTGTATAAATAGCTGTTGTGCTGTCTGGCTTGGGGGACAGCAAGATGAGAAAGTCCGTGCATGTCTAGTGAAGACACGAGTGTTTTCATTCTGCCATTGGTTGAATCCATGGCAGTAAAGCTTGCTGATGGGGGGACTCCATGCAATGCCTGCGTGGCAGGCCACAGTCAAAACAAAGAGTATTTTTGTAACCTGAAGACCGCCTTCACATCTCCTTGAAGCCTGGGAGTTCTACTCCCCTCTTGGGTCATCAGTGATCTGGTTTCTCTCAGCACAGACTTCTGTCCTATAGCTCTGTCAAGGGCATTGATCTGATAGACTCTTTGCGACGAGTCCATCTCACTCAGTCCACAGAACGTCATTCTGAGGCTCACAGGCTGGCTTATGGAGCAGTAATTGCTTCTAAGTGCTGTGAAGAATTTCAGTGAATTAATACATAAGTTTAAAATTTGTTCTGTTAAGTTTTACACGTGAAAGGAATGGGTCTCATGTACGTGTTGGGTACCATGTTGGGTCTGTTTGCTCCTTGATGTTCATATTCTCTGGATCTTAAATTTTGTCAAGAGGTTCTAGAAATCTTTGCAGAAGAGCTCTACGGTATTAAATTCTGATGAACACATTTAACTATTTTATTATTTCTGACAATCTTACATTGTGAATTACGAGACTTTTAAAATATACTATGGTGGGCTGGGGAGATAGCTCAGTAGAATAAGCGCTTGCCTGGCAAATGCAAGAGCCTGAATTCAATCCCCGGTTCCACAAAATAAATAAATGAATAAAATAAATATATTATACTATAAATATACTTTGCTATGTTTTTAAAATGCTACTTTTTATCCTTGTAATAACTTTCCCCCAACATCCTAGAATCGACATGTCTGGTATTAATACAGTCATACGTGCTTTTTTTCAACATTGGGGATTGAATTTGGGGTCTTTTTTATTTTGAGAGTGGGTTTTGCTCCGTTGCTGCCCAGTTGCTCACTCTAAGCTTGAATTTAAGACGCTCCACGGCCTCTCAGTGAGCTAAAGTGCTGGCACAGGTTGCTTCCCTCTGCATCTTCTTAGCTTGAAGAGGACTAGATTTGCTAACCTCTAGTGCTGACATCTTAAAGATGCTTGTATAAAACATAAGGCTAAGTGTTACCTTTTAGGAGCCAATTTTAATAATTTCTATCATTTAATGTAGGAGTCATTTCATTGATATTTAGAATTATTATTGATAAGATGATTGAAAAATATCTTTGTGGTTGAACTCCAACGCTATGTAACATTAGTGTTGATTTATTGCTGTTTTAATACATTGTGGTGATTAACATTTTAAATGACATTTTATTTTATTTTATTTTTAAATTTATTTTATGGGGGTGGGGTTTGAACTCACACCTTTGCACTAGCCAGGCAGGCACTTGTGCCACGGAGCTGTCTCCTCCTTGTTTTTCCTGTTTGCTTCTTAGAGAAATCTCATTTGGTGGTGCAGTGAGTAGCCTCCTCATCACTACCTAGGGTTGCTAGTTCACTGCTCCCCGCTGGGGCCTGGTGGGTGACACCCATCCTTCCTCGTCGGTGCTCTGCATGTTCATACCCAAGAAGGTCACCCTGTCGCTCTAAAATGTCATTTATGCTTATTTTCCTAATTCCTTAATAGTGTGATTTTTATTTAAAATTTATGTTTTTAAATCACTGATAAATTATGTTCTTCTTTTCAACAGGCAATGGCCTTATAAATTTTAAGATAGAAAGATAATGCTCTGCATATTAGCCTATTTTCCATGTCTACTGCTATTTGAGAAATCTAGTAGACTTCTGTTTATACCAGGTCTAATTTGTTTTAAAAGCCCAACAGTTCCCTTTATATAATTTATATCATAGAGATCATTAGTGAGAAATCTCTTAGCTTTTGTTTATATTGGAGATAATTTTCTAAATATGCGCATCTTAGTTGACAGTTTTAATAACAGGAGTCTAAGCTGGCTTTCCCCCAGTTTTTGGATGCTGTGTTCTTTTCCTTTCCTGTCGGTCCGTGTTTGCAGAACAGCCTGCCGCGAGGAGTGGGCGCGGGCCCTGAGCACGCGGAGCCGTGGTCCTCAGCCCTCTTCCCTTCCTCCTTCCGCTCGCCCTCTTTTTCTTCTTCTTCAGCACTGCACGAGCCTGTCGGTAGGCTCCCACTTGGCTTCTAGGGATCTGCCTCTCAACGCTATCACTCACTGGATTTCATTGATTTTTAAGCTTTTTAATATAATTCCACAGTGAACTTCATTCTAGGCCATGATTCTCGCCTCACAAATGGAGCCTTCCTGAGGTTTCTGGTGCACAGCTCACGGGCGCAGTCTGAAGGTGGCTCCAGGGAGCCCCGCACGGGCGCTCGGCCAGCAGGTCCCCTGACTTGGAGCCCTGTAATTTCTCTTCCCTGGAAAGACTTCACAGATCTCCCCTTGCAGGCCTTGAGCCCAGCCTTGGTCAGGGACTTAGGGCGGTTTCCAGAGTTCTCCTACACGAGCGCCCGCGCTTCAGCTCGCTGCCCTGCAGGTGCCAGCAGGGTCCGTTATCTGCGCCCGGATTCTGCTCCTTGGGTCAGAGGGACCACCGCATGCTCCTGCAACAGCTCTCTGGCTTACGACTGTGCAGAGCAGGAGGAAGTCCGCTGTGTGATCCTCTCGTGTTCGTGGGGTGCAGCTGGCTCCCGAGAACAAATTCTGTTTCGTTTAACCTCTGACCTCTTCAAAGTTTAAGAAACAGTTTTAGGTTGTTTCGCTTCTAAATGCTTTTGAGCTGAGAACAAAGAGCTGGAGGAAAGTTTCTTTTAGATTTTCCTCCACTGCCCAGTTACTCTTCTGTTTAACCCCAACACGTACATGTACCCTTTTAACTGAAGGAACAGTGAAACAGGGACGAAGCGAAAAAGAAAATCCATAACTCTTAAAAATTTGATTTAGACAAGGAGAGTGAAGACTCTCTCAGATGATGTGGCATTGGTAATGGGAAGCCAGGGCTTCATTGTCAGACGATCAGAGTATCAGCTGGGGTTCACTAGGAAAAATCTCTCTGTCTGTCTGTCTATCTATCTATCTATCTATCTGTCTATCTATCTATCTATCTATCCATCCATCCATCCATCCATCCATCTATCATTTATCTATTATCTATCTATCTATCTATCTAATCTATCTATCTATCTATCTACCTATCTATCTATCATTTATCTATCTAGCACCTATCATTTATCTTTCTGGTTTACAAAGTAGGCTTACAGTGGTTGCTTGCAAAGACAGGTGAAAGAACTCAAAATGGCTGCCTGTGTGCAAGAGTCAGAGGATGCAATCGAAATTTGAGGCTCTGCAGCTCACTGCAGAGTCCTGTGCAGGAGTGAGGCAGGAAGCCGAAGGGTCTGCTTTGGGAGGCTGAAGAGTCTGCGCTGGGGCCTGGAGACAAACATCCAAAGGTAGTGAGAAAGCTTAGAGGTCCTTTTTTTTTTTAAAAAAAAAAAAAAATATATATATATATATATATATATATATATATATATATATATATATATTTCTCACTACACAGCTTGGACTTGTCCTCCTGTCTCAGCAGCCTCCCCAGTGCTAAGATCAGGGCATGTGTTACTAGGTATCGAACCTGGGTCCTTGCCAGGCAGATGCTTATGTCACTGAGCTATCTTCCCAACCCTAGAGTTCTTTAGAAGAAGCCGAAAGAAAGAGACTTTCTTCTTTCTCTTTCCACTTCCTCCAGGCCACCCGCCTGCTGGTGGGTGCCACCGTCCTGAGGCTGATCCTCCAGATGCGTGCCAAGCAGTGCTGAGCCGGCCCACTGGCCTCCTCGCAGTTGAGTGAACGGCCCCAGTGAGCCGACCGAGGGTGGCCCTAGGGAGCAGCTCCCGTGCAGACTCTGGTCTCAGCCAAGGGCAGACGGAGAGCTGTGCATGTGGCCCTGTGTCTCCTCCTCTGGCACTTCACTCATCGGTTCTCACACCAAAAATATTTTACATTTTAAGTAAAACCATTCTTTGTAATTTTCTTTCACAATTTATAAAGCAAATTTATGTTGTGTCTCTGTGCCTGTGTCTTCCTGCTGTTGTAACAAATTACTACAAGCTTAGTGGTTTCAAATAACAAAATATAATCAACTTTTATTATCCACAGGAGATTACTTACAGGATGCCCCGCAAATACCAGAATCTCCTAGTGCTCAAGTCTCTTATGTTAAATAGTATAGTATTTGCATGTTATTTTCTCTTTTTTTCCATTCATTTATTTATTTTTATTACTTTTAATAAGAAATTACAATGTGACAGTTTCAAAACACATGAGTAGTACATTCCCAATAATTGATACAATGCATATTGCTGTCCTCATTGTAGTTATACAGAGCACAGGGTGTAGACATGATAAATTTTCTAATGGCTTTTAGTACAATAGATTTCTTCTCTTTGATCTAAGAGACGGTAGTTGTATACATAGTCAAATGGTCCATAATTGCAGTGGGTTACTGGAAAAACTGGCAATGTTGGAAGCTGTTGATGAGAGCCTTTTGCAGTTCAGCATACTAAGCTACTTTTATGTTTTATGCGTCATGTTTAAAATTTTCTGCTGGGTGGTTAAGAACAAGTTAAAGCAAGATCTGTATAACAAAACATGTAGTTTTTGTACCTCCCAAGGTCAGACAAACCCCCCTCAGGATTTGGAGCCATGTACAGTGCTTTGTAGAACTGTTCTCAGTGTCAGCCGTCTGGATGTTACTTTCATGTATATTTTTATGCTTTAACTTACCTATCTCTACGCTACTTGCAATTAGTACAATATAAATTCTGTATCAAATGTTGTCATGGTATGTTGTTCTAGTGTAATTACAAATAAAAATATCTATACATGTTCAATA
>PVKN010016170.1:0-18045 GCA_004027915.1 Capromys pilorides
AGATAAGATCACGCTTCTGCCTCTTTGATGAAGACACATAGAGACTGTGTCCATTTTGCAAATGTAATCATTATGAGCTATATACTAAGGCTGTCCAAGATTGACTTTGAAGTATAGTATTTAAATAAAACCACACGGAACCATACATTTTCTGTGACCTGCTAGGCTCCCAGTTGGGAATCCTTGCCAAAGTTAATCATTTAGCTGTGAATAAAGTTTTAGATACAGTCTTCCTGACTTTTGGACATTTCATTTTGCCTAATGAATAGCTCCTAACTTGAGAATGATGTTAAACCTCCTCTAATATATCAAAGAAAGAAATTTTAAATACCCACTTTAAGAGTAGGTTCATTTCAAGATAGAATTTCTAAGGAAAGAAAATACGCATATGAGACTTTGTACCTTATGTTTCTTTCATCTTTGCTTTAATAAATGAGAATCCACAGGATAATATTCCAAATTTTACTATTGTAGAAAGAATCTAAACCTTTTATTTGTTACTATGTGATATCTGTAACATCACAATGGAAAGATTTTAATTTCGTGTCATAAGAAGTGAAGGAGTATGTGTAAGTGTCTTAGTTATTTTTTACTCGTTACTGTGACAAATACCCGACACTCAAAATGAAGGAAGGAAAGGTTTATTTAGCTCATAGTTACTGGAGGTTTCAGTCCGTATTTAGCTGGCCCAAGGCTGAGGGAACGGGGCAGAGAGCATCCAGTTCATGGCGGTGGAACAGCAACAATGGCATCAGAGGCGATTGACCAACCAGGGCAACAGAGAGCAACAGTATGAGTCTGTGTCTCTGTCTCTCTTTATATTGCATTCAGGCTCTCTGTCAGCCTATCTGCCTTAGGCCACACCCATAGTCCCAGAACAACTCAGACTCATAACCCCATCAGTACTAAAGCACATAATCCCAGTGGATCATGAGTCAAGTCTCAAACTCTAGAAGTCCCTGCCCCATGATTGCATGAGGCTTTGTGGGGGGGGCAACTAGACATAAACCATAACAGTAAGCTATAAATATAAAATGTACACTAATTATAACCCTAGTAGAAATCATTCTTCTGGGACAATAATTTTCAGTCTTACCCACCAAAAACTGATTTTTATAGAAATGAAACCATAGGCAACTTAATAGTCAAGGTTACAAAAAAAATTGTCTTGGAAATATGTAGATGGAGGAAATTGTTTTCATACCTCAGATCTTTTCCTTTTGAATCAAACCAGTTTTAGTCATTAAAATAGTCCAAAAAGACTTACATCCATCATCCAAGATCAGATAACTAGATACTCATGTCACTCTGAGAAATATTAGACAAAAAATTACTATCTTTTTTCAGCCTTACTAATGGTTTTAATGATGTCCTCATTTTTCTTTCAAGAATTCACAGTGGATTGTCATATGATGGGAGCATATTACTTTTGGAGAAAATAAGGTCCTGCTTGAAAATTTGCAGTTTTGAATAGGGGATGGGCATTTGTCTATACAGTCTTTAGAAAAGCATTTGAAAGACTTGGAGCTCTGCTATTGCATGCATTTCCAAGTGAGAAAAATGTAGAAAATAAATCATAACAGGTTAATGAAGAATATAATATACTATGGTGTATGTTGGAAATCTGTGACTCCCAATGATTCAGTGAAGATATTTTGACTTCACAGTGGTACAAAAAGTGACAGGAACCTCTTTGGAACCCATGCTTCAAATTTTGAGCCTCAGTGTTTCCCAAGGCTAGTGATTCTTGCTAGCAAGATACAGCTTCTGGATAGCACCAGTGAGCTGGTTTCCAGTTAGCCCTGTGATCCTAAGGGCAAGCAACTGCCACTCTACAAATACTCTGTTGCTAAGTCAGGATATGGGTTAGGTATGTTAAACGCATCTTCAACTGATGACGTTTTCAACTCATGATGGGCTTATTGGGACATTGCCCCATTGTTAGTCCAGAAGCGTCTGTATATGAGCATAATCTTGAGTCTCTCTGTCCTAGAGAGTACAGAGATGAAGTACACTAGAGAAGCGAAACCTTCAAGATTTCATTCTTAGTTGGTGCAGCAACTGTTGCCATAGCAACATTAATTCCCCAGCAGAATTCCTGGAAGTTGAAGATTCGCTGCAGACTTATTTCCAGATGCTGACTTACTTGCTTGTTAAATAAAGCTTGGCATTTATCGTATGGCAGACTTTATTTCAATACACACTAGGATAACTACCTGGGATGCCTAGTGCTGCAATCACACCAGGGAGAAGCATATTATGTGGTAAGACGGACCCGTCTGATAGGTGTTTCAGGATTTTAGATTCAGTGCCTGGCAGCCTGATCATTTTCCTCTTCCCCCACCACCACTTCTCATAAAATGGGATTAATATTCAATGCACTGACGATGGGAAATCCCTTTGTTAATAAAATTGCTCATCCGTGCTAAGCAGGTTAAGTCTTTCTTGATCCTACTGAGAAAATCACATTTTCCTGCAGGCATGTTGGGCTTCTCTTTAAGAGTAATTATACAACAGTTTACAGAAAGCAGACTAATTTGGAAGGAGCTAAGTGAGTTCTTTAAAACTATCTAAAAGCGTTCTTGTTTCTTTTCTTCTAATCCTCCTCAACTAAGCTGAAAGCTTCTATAAAAGAATCCTCATAAGTAGTGAACGCATGACAATTGCATTGAAACACGTCCTCTGGCCTTAGTGTAAGGAAGAATTTTAATCACGCCAAGGCATACTCTGTCCACTAACAGGCCATCTGTCTCATTGTGCCTACCACTGCCACTGCCCACCTCTCTACCATCCTCTCATCTGTTGCTTTACTTTATTAGACTCTTCCTACCCCTTTGGGAGAAACCCAGCTTATCTCTCTGTGGCATTTTGTCCTCAGACTGTGGGCCCAACCTTCCACAGAGAAGACTTCCTGCCTCGACAGCTGTTGCTCATGAATCATAAGATCTCCATCGTTTACTAAATGCAAGAGAAGGTAATGTCTCATGCAAGAGTCTCGTGCCTTAGGCTAGTCTGTTCCCAGTGGCTTCCTCTCCAAGACGAAAAAGAAGACAAAGAACAAGCTTCAGAGTGGAACCGCTTGACAGGTATTACCGTGGCCAGGTAATCACGGTCAACATCAGTGGTCATAAATTACGTTGATAGTGTGTACCTTCAGTAAGATGTGATTAAAATGGCCCTTTACCACTGTGATCTTTTTCAAACCCTGTAGCTCTGGTCTGATCACAAGAAATGTGTCAGATCCCAGTAATGGAGCCTCCAGGCATACATCTGACCAGTTCCCAACAGTCAAGGTCTCACAGGATGAGGAAAAGCCTGAGAAACTGTCACAGCTGAGAGGTGCCTACAGGGACAGGATAGCAGAATGCAATACAGTATCCTGGATGGAATCCTAGGACCGAAATCTGAGAAGGATTTTATTTTTATTTCTATTTTTATTTTTTTTATTTTTAATTTTTATTTTTTATTTTTTGGCTGGCCCAGGTTGCCTTAAAGGCAGGTCTGGTCAGGCATGTGGAGCTGGAGATTGAACCATGGTCCTCTGCACCTGACTGGGTTTGCCCAAGCAGGTGCTTAAACAATTGAGCTAACCCACAAGCCTCCTAGGACCGAAATCTGAGCAAACTGCATTTTGGCTAATAATACAATATGAACATTGGTTCACTCATCGAATATATATGCTAATATATATCATCCAAATATAAGGCAGAAATAGGGGAAACTATATGAGTCAGAGAATTGCTTATGGCAGCTTTCCATACTTCGTGGCTCCATTATTTTGCAAATCTAAATCTGTTGTAATGATATGCTTTATTAATAAAAATCAGAGGGAGGTGACTGGAGGGCTTAGAGTATGTCACTCCAAATATGCCACTTTGGCATAGGATTGTCTTGAACTAAAGCCAAGTGGGACAAGGGGAACACACCAGCCCCCATCATTGCTCGGCCTGTCAGCCTAGAGAGCCAGAGGAATCGCACAGCAGACACGACTGCCAGCTGCAACCCTAAGAGCTCACCCCAGTGCTCTTGGTCTTGTCACTTCTGTATACTTATTAACCTTCATTCAGATGCTATCCATGCCCAAGTCACCCACTCCTCTGGGTTACCATCACTGAGAACCTCCTGCATGTCTCTACACTGCATATGTTAACACAAGTCCATTTGCTTTTCTCTTATTAGTCTGCCTTTTGTTATTCTAATTTGCCAGGCTCCACCCAGGAAACTCAGGCACCTACAGGAAGTGGCTTTTTTCCTCCCCTACCCGACCTGGGAAGGATGGAGGAGCATGGCCCACTGCTGAGGTATGCAATGCCCAGTGTTGCTGCCTTTGAATTTGAGGACCGATATGTGACTCTGCAAGGGACATGAGGTGCCTCTCTCCCTACAGGCATTTCCCCATCATAAGGCATCTCTGTAGTCCCGTGGGCCACTCAGCATCATAAGCATGAGCAGTGACAGTAACGAGGTACACACTGTATGGGCTAAGAGCCCACCCCTGTGCCAAGAGCATCAGGCACATCAGCACAGAGGGAAACAGAGGCACAGGGAAGCTGCACAGCACATCCAAGGGTACAAGCTAATAAATGGCCGAGAAGGGATTTGAACCCAGGTTGCTTAATGTCAGAGTCCCATGCTGTACATTACCACAAGCAGACGCTGGCTACCATGCTGGCGGCATGAAATGATTTTCTACTCTCACATGCTACATTTCAAGTATAAATAGTTCTGGATATTCAAAAATCCCAAGCTGTGTTTGGCAGACCCCATTCATCTTTAGCACTGGGAGATGTACAGTTCTTAGAGTTGGGTGCGGCAAAGTCACCTAAAAGCCCATGACATACCACAAGTTATAATACTAGTGACATGTGAACCCGAATCAGCCCCCTGCCGGGCTGCGTGGCTGGATCCCATTTGGCTGCAGTCACCGATTTGGGGAACGCTCAGGTCTGACCGCCACAGAAGCCGGGGGCCAGGCCCCACTTTCTGGCTGCAGGGCACCCACAGCTCAGCCTGCCGCAGAGTTCCTCTTTGGGGTGATGACAACCACACCTGTGAAGTTCTTCCCTTGATGTCTGAGCAGCAGCCCCCACAACAGAAGCTGTACATGTTGTTAAACAGATACCAGCTCTGCATGCTTGCCCCACCCTGTGTGGGCCCTGTGTGTTCAGATATCGCGATTTATCCAGGACAGTTCCAGCTTATGACGACACATGATAGTCCCCTTACCCCTGAGGAATGTGCTCCAAGACCCCTGGTAGATGCCTGAAACTGGACACTTTTAACCCGATAGACACCATGCTGTTGCCTCTATGCAATTGCTCTGCTGCCACACCGTACCAAAGCTACTCTGTCTGCCAGCGCATCAGGCTCTGAGGCTGCCTCTACCTCTCTGTCCCTGCACTTTGGAGCCATTATGAAGTAAAATAAAGGTTATTTAAACTCAAGCACTGCTCTGCTACCTGGAGAGCTGCCAAGGGATTCAAGAGTGAGTGGAGGAGAAAGCACAGGCGTGCTGGACAAAGGGCCGATTCACATTTCCAGCCATGTAGATGTTATTAGGCTTAGCAAAAACTCGTCACGGGGGCATGATTCTACTACATGACTCAGACAGGACAACCTGAAACTTACCGATGGTTCACTTCGAGAATTTTCCATTTAGTGTTTTCAGCATTGGGCCTGGGTAAGTGAACCTGTGGGAAACAATACCCCAGGTAAGGGAAAACAACTAATTATGACGGTGTCCTCTTTCACTTTCCCAAGGGTCCCGGTTGGAATGGTGACTTGTGCAGCCACTGCATCTACAGCACAGAGTGTGCTGTCACTTCTATGCTAAAGTCCCCAGGGACGATGCCAACTGCTGTTCTAATATGCCAGCGACAGCTGGGCCTCCTGTTCCTAGAGCTTTGGTAGAGCGAGTTCATCTGGGAAATAGAAAGTGATTGTGAAAGAAACCATGGTTTTCAGGAGTATTATTTCTCATTCATTCCATGTGAGTAATCACTTTGCAACTTCGATAAATTTCAACTACTTTTCTTTTGCATTCAAATAATATGACTATTGCAAAACAATGGCAACAAATCCCCACACATCTAAAAGAAACACACTGTCTGCCCATCACCTAAGTTTCAAAAGCTAGATAGTTGCCCTTATGAAGTGACAGATGGCACCTTCCCTGATGAGACCACTCAGCAAGGTCTCATGTGATGTCACACTGAGAATCAGAGCGTCAATAGCTAGTGTGTTGGAACAGGGCCTGGAGGAAGGCAAGCTATAATTGGATTTCAATGTTTTTGTTGCTTGAAACTTTCTCGCAGTTTTCACCCTTGACACACATTTTCAACTTCCTTCGATGTCTGATATATTTTATATTATACCAAGTACACAACATTTGAGAGTTTGTCCTATCGCCTGTTAGTTACTCTTAAACTCTTCCAAGGTTCCTCATGTTTCTCTTCTGTCTCTGTCATTTTTCCCAATCATCCTACCCACTTCTTTATGATGTGTAAGGTCAATATAGTCTTTGGAGAATATGGAGTCTCTTGTCCAAAAATCTTTAAGCTAGGAACCCAGCTTTTGACTCTGTTCTTTGCTTTTTCTGGAAAGTTGTAAGATTTATTGTATAATTTTCTTTTCCTGTAGCCACGAATTTGTAGCAGCCTCTCTGAAATCCAAAAATGCACTCAAAACTAGCATGCCTGTAAGCCCAGCTATTCACAAGGCTGAGTTTGGGCCGTGTGTGTGTGTGTGTGTGTGTGTGTGTGTGTGTGTGTGTGTGGTACCGGGGATTGAACTCTGGACCTTGTGCTTGGAAGGCAAATGCTTGTGCTGCTGAGCTGTCCTCCCATGCCAGAAGGCTGAAGTGTGAGGATTGAAAATTCAAGGGAAGTTTCAGCAACTTAGCAAGGCCCTGTCCCAGAATTTTAAGAAGAGGTTAGGGATACAGTTCAGCAGTAGACAGCTTACTTATCATGCACAGGCCTTGGTGTAATTGCTAGTATGCAAATAAATAAATAGAAAAGAAAAACATATTGCACTCAATTCTAAGTCTCAACCAAAGCTGTTATTAAAATATAATCTTCTGTCTGACAAGGTTGCTACTATTGACTTAGGCCAAACCAATTGCAAAATATAGACTAGACCAAGTTCTGAGTGATTTTTGCATAAATGTGCCCCTGAAGTGTTCATTTTCAACTGTTAAAATAGTAACTTTTCTGGGCCAGAGATGTAGTTCAGTGGTATAAGCACCTGCCTGGCAAGCATCAAGTCCTGAGTTCGATCTCCAAAAAGAGAAAGAAAATGATAACTTTTCTGTAATATACAGCATATGTGGAGCACACTAATGTGGAAGCATTAGAGAACAAGGACCACAAATGCGACAGTAGGTAGGTATGTGTGTGCACATGTGTGTGAAGTGGCTAAGAAACACAGCTCAGAGAGAAAAGCTGTAGTTTCAAAGGTTTTCCCATTCCATTTTTTTATCTATGTTAAATATTTAAGATATAATTAATTTCTATATTCTGTGTCTGATATTGCCATCACTGGAGGATCTTAGGTCTTTTCTTGCTATTTGTTTCTGATAGTAGTAACTTGTTTATACATGCTTACAATTTCAGATCCTGAGCACAAGTTCAGTTGAGCTTTATCCATGTGAACAGTGAAGTTGGGATTGAAAGTTCAACCCTTCAAAACAGACCTTAGTTTTCTACTCTTAGAAATGCCTTAGAACTAGAAGCCCATGGTCACGCTATATGAGTTTTTCCTTGGTTTCTAAGGTTATGCAAGTAGTATAAATGTAAGTCCAGGCCACGCGCTAACAGGAACACGATCTCTCTCTCTCTCGCTCTCTCGCTCTCTCGCTCTCTCGCTCTCTCGCTCTCTCTCTCTCTCTCATTTTTTGTTTTCATTTTTTGTTTGTTTTTGTTTTGGAGACAGAGTCTTGTTATGCAGTTCAGGCTAGGCTTGGACTCACAGTGTAGCTCAGGCTGGTTTCAAACTCACTATGATCCTGCTGCCTCAGACGCCTCAGTGCTAGGATCACAGGCATGCGCCACCACACCCAGCTCTCATCGATACTTGGGTTTTTTTTTCATTTTTGCATTTGGTACAGGTGTCACTACACAGCTTGGACTTACAGTGATTCGGTTTTCAGCCTCCCAAGGGCTGGGATTATAGGTGCGGCACCACGCCCAGTCTCAGCCGCCATCACAGCGCACCCTGTGGGCGGGGCCAGCTCGGCATGCCGGGGACGGAACCCCAATCCCTGCTCTTGCCTAAGCACGATCATTACTTTTTGAAGTAATTACTTCAAAATTACTTCATTACTTTGAAGGGATACGCTTATTCATTCAGAAGCTTGATCAAGACAGACGCATTTGTTTTTCGTTTCCCATTTGGCGCAAATATTTCCTAGTTCTCTTTTCACTGAGGGTTCCTACTGGCTCCAGTACCTAGAAGCGATTCTCATTCACACGTCTCACCATTTACGGGGCTGAAATCTTGTTTTCGTCTTCGCATCGGCATTAAAGCCATGCTTGGCAAGTACCTTCAGAGCTCGTCTTTGTTTTGGGTGTCCAAGGATTTCTTTCACTGATTTTTAGTCCCACCGTTGTATTTGATAATATGTTTATTAAGTATTATCCAACTTTTCCAACCTATTGACACATAAGGGATTCCAAATTACAACCTATTGCAGGTAACAGAGATGAATAATGCAATCAGAACAGCTTAAGTGCTTTTTTATTGCTGCCTTTGAAGAGTTTACCTTTTGGAGCATTTGTTTGGAGATATCTTTAGGAAGTTATAAAGGAATGTCTTGAACAATGTAACTCTCCCAGGTAATCCTTGGTTAGTAATGAGGAGGGCTTTATTGCTTCTCCATAGCCCAGTGTTATAGACACAAGCAATGTGACCATTACCTAAGCTAAGCTGACACAAAATCCAACTGAACAGCAAGAATTTTGAGAAGTCCTTCTGAAAGTTGGAGCAAGAAAACTACTCAAGAATAATGGAGGAAAGCCTTTTAGCTATCACGCGGACTGGGATGTATGAGCTCCCCAGCCAGCACTGGGGATGCCAGTAGGAACATCAGCTGACTGGGAAAGTCATCTGATAAGCAGAGACCTTCCCAGAGGAGCTGTTTCACCAGTAATCTCAAAATCATCTCGAAGTTTGTTTGGAAAAGCAGATGTCTGAGTTCTACTCACAGAAATTCTAACTCTAAGCAAGGACAAAAACTCTTTTTTTTTTTTTTTATGTACCGGGGATTGAATTCAGGACCCTGCTCTTGCCAGGCAAGCACTTATTCTACTGAGCTATCTCCCTGGCCCTTTGAAAGTCTGTACTTTAACAAGCACTCCTGGCGACCCTTAAGTATACCAAAGTGGGAGGAGAGTGTATTTTTATTTGAAAAGAGTGTTGCCTTAATTTCAGGAGCCCTGCTGATTTACACAGTGGGAATATAAAAGCCCTCCCAACTCCCAAAATTTGTGCCAGCCCTTGAGATGAAAGCTTCTAAGACTCTGTTGCATTAAATCCTAAATATTGAGCCGTGATGGAGACAGACAGAAACACAGACAAGGACGGACAGACAGACAGACAGACAGACAGACAGACACAGACAGACAGACAGACAGACAGACAGACAGACAGACAGACTGACCGACTGACACGTTTCTGTAGTTGGTTCAGCAGCCTTGACCCAGACATGAGCCTGTCTAGGTTTGTGCCAAACATGAGCCTATCATGACATCATCCTTGGCCACCTAATAAGAGTCTGAGAATGGGACCCAGGACCACAGAAGAACAGCTTCTGAAACCAGAGTAAAAGAGCAATTTCATTCCAGCTCCTTCTGGGAGAGAATCCTTCCTGGTTGTAATACAGCAAGGGACTCGTAACTAGAGCCAGAATCACTATAGCTAAAGCCTCCTTCATTCCTTCAGAGAAAATTATAGTCACAGCCCCAGACGGAAGCGGAGCCAGCTGTCCTGCCTACCGAGGAGTGCTGCTTCCAGCCGCGTAGTGCTTGCTGTCTACTGTGTGCGCCTTCATTCATGTCACCACTGCTTAACTATGAGCATGTCTTCCCATCATGTAGATTTGATCTTTCTCCCTAAACTAAGTCTTTAGAAACCCAAGGTATAGGAGTATCTTCTGGAAAGTGTATATAAGGACACCAGCATCCCTAGAGGACCAACAGGACAGAAGCGTGACATGACATATGGGGTGTGTGTGTGTGTGTGTGTGTGTGTGTGTGTGTGTGTCTTATTGGAACATAATGGGATTGGGCTCAGAAAAAAATAATAACTACAAGTACAGTGGTCCTTTAAAGGATACCATTAAGATAAAATATTTTAAACAATCTCATCCTCTTGGAATGGTTGGAGGGGAAAAAAATGAGAGAAATTTCAAATGAAGAACCTTGCTGTAATTGTTGCTTTAAGCACCATTTTTGGTTTACAAATTACATGCCATTTTACAGACAACTAAAGAAATATGATCCAACTATATTATCCAGTTGCCCCACGTTTTGACATTTCCATATGGTTAACATCAGTCTGGTGGTTTCTTTAGAAACAATTAAAAGTCTTGCCAGACTCTCCAGGGGGGAGCTGGGGAGTGAGCTTTGTGCTTGCTCCACGTTCCAACCCTCCCCCAACTCTTTAGCCTGTAACAAATGACTCAGCCTGCTGGAGAAGGATCCCTCCAAGGCTCGGAAATGACAACCCGTTGTCTGAGGCGTCCTCTCTTCCCACAACCCAAATTGGGCCTTTAGGCAACAGCAATACACAAAGAGATCTGTTTTCCTTCTGTGGCACCCAGCTGACAGAACTAGCAAGTGAAGCCAGTATGAAAAGCTGTTGGTGGAGGTCTTGAAAGGCAGTATGCTCTTTCAGGTAAAGGAATTAACTGTAGATCAATAGAATGGAGCTCATGTTGGAGGTTGTACTGCTTAAGATAGGAGCTAGGATCAAAAATGACAATGAATATCTAAATTTTTAAATGTGTTACAGTAAAAGTTGGCCTGCTATGATTAATCCCCTTCAAACTACTTGGCTTTAAACACACCTAACTAGGTCTTCTTGCCATGTTGAGAAGCAGTGCTGGAGCCTCTTTGGTGCCTTTTGTTGGATATCATGACGACTGGATGCTTGGAATTAACCCAGAATGTTTCCCTTTATGGTCATTTGACTTGGGGGAAGAGGCAGAAGTTGCCCAGCACCAGATTTATTGAGTAAGACGGATGAAGACATGTAGGGACCCGTTGGTCTTATTGTGAACGGTTCTAGGAGACATGGTGGTAAGAATGAGAAAAATAGACAAGAAGATGAAAAGCTGGGCTAGGTGGTCGCCAGTCTGCCTGATGGGTAAGACTAACTCCCTCACACAAAAAGGATCCTTTATTTATACTTCTGCAAAGTTTGTATCCCATGACACAAGGTTGCTTAGCCACTAATAGCTGGCCTGAACCAGACAGGATGTTTTTCTCAGCACTAGGGTAGCTTGTTTTCTGTAGGCACTGAGGCCCAGTCCCACCTACACACACTTGATCAATTTCCTGGCTTCCTGCTGCTCCCAACAAAGACACACTGTTTTCAGGAGCCCACCTTTCTGTCACATGGTGCTGGCTAGCAACATTCCCCTATTTTTATTTGTAATCATGCATCCTGAAGACACTCACAAAAGAATACATTCAGAAATGCTGCAGACAGTGACAAGAATGCTGGGATAAATGCGTTCAAAGTGAGGGGTGCATATTTTGAGGGGAACTAAGGGAAATGTGAGTTTCAGTATAATATTTTTAAAAATTCAAGCACACATCATATTTTGCAATCAGCATTTGTGAGCTAGTTCTGGGAGCGATACTATCCCCTCCTAAATCTTAGTGGCTCCTGATCACAAAGTTTCATTTATCACTCATGTTGTAACTCAGCTAATCACTGAAGTTATTATCCTGAGCCTCTGGCTAATAGAGAGGAGCCATCTGGAAAGTTATTCATCAACATAGCAGAGGGGCAAGAGAAAGTACCAGGACTGCTACATAAATCATCTTTTTCAACCTGGTGGCTTTCCAATGAGAATGGTAGTAAATTCCCATTTTATAGGTGAGATAACAAGGTTAGCATAGTTTAATAACATGTTTGATGTTACCACCCAGGGAGTGGCAAAGGGAGAGCTCAGTTCTAGGTCTGTCTGAGGGTGGCAGCAGGACCTAAAGTGTTCTGCAGTATTCCTGTCATTCGTGTTCCTGGGCAATCGCCTCCCCGTCAGGACTAGCCTGGGCCTAGTAACTTCCTTATACTGCATGACACATGGCAAATGGAATGGAATATTGCCTCTGGGTTAGGTGCAAGCCATAGAAACTGCCCTGCTTGGTGCCACCTTGGCTGAAAGGGGCTGCTGTGGTGGGCACACGTGTGTGTCAACGACCGAGGCCGTCTCTGAATCCAGCAGCAGCCAGCTCAGCCTTAGATCGGTGTGAGGTTAGAGAAGGAGATGCCAACCTCTTCCCAGCCACTGGATTGTGGCCTCCTGAGAGAGTCTGAAGCAGGTGTCCCATCGCAGCCATGCAAACTCCCAGCACACTGAGACGAGGAAATAACTACCGTGTTACTTTGAACTACTGGTTGTGGAAATTTGTGGTGCAGCCATGGGTATGTGGACTACCGAACCCAAGCCTTTTCCCGGGCATGTGCTGCTTTTCTCCACGTAGTACACAGCCACATGTCCTCCATCCGCGTTCCCTGCTTTGGTTGGTGGCATCCTATGCATATAGTCTCTTAGGCCAGAAACTCGCAAGCCATTCTAGATACCATCCACTCTCTCATTATTGAAACAAAAATGTGCCAAATCTTACGGGCACTAAATGTTACACAACTCAGTCCCCACCATCCCCTCTCCTTCTGGTCTTGCTGTCATCTCCTCGCTTGGCGCTGAGCACTGTCCCCATGGATTCCACACCACTTGGTCTGTCACGTCCTTCAGAGAATCATGTCCAGCTGATGTCTGAGTGTGACTATAGGTAGAAGGCAAGGGAAAACAGCTTTGCAGGCTATTAGAAAACAGACAAGAAAAACAAAAGCAAGCCTGGAAAGTATTTATTCAGAAGCTACTTTCTAATGCCCCTAATCACTCCATCCGAAGGAAACGGAGGTGTTCCATAGAAGGGAATACTGGAAACAGTGATCCTTTGGAACAAAATCAACAAGCACAGCTTCAGTGAGATGTTTGAAGTTTGGTCTTTGATCTAAAAAACTCTGAGCAAGTTTTTAGAAATGCTGTCTGATGATAAGTCTAGGGCCACAAAGGAGACTACGGAGCAAAAACAAAGCATGGGTTGTTTTGTGTGCATTATGTGTGTGTGTGTGTATGTGTGTGTGTGTGTGTGTATGTGTGTGTGTTTGTGTGCATGGTCCTTTGCAACTTAGGAACCCTCACCAACAGATAACCCTCGAGCACAGGACAGCTAACTGGCATTTCTATTGCTTTCTGTCATTGAACTGGTTTCCTTCTCACCCTAATCCTCTGATTTGCTTCTCGTTCCCATTTCTGCACTTTGAAATCCAAACTTTCCTGCCCACTTGCAATCATGGTTTTCACTCACTTCTTCTAGAGTCTCTCTCTCTCTCTCTCTCTCTCCCCCCCCTCTCTCGTGTGTGCTTTTGATGAACAAAAACCTTTTCTCACTCTCTCTTCAGTCAACCAGCTCCACCTTCTAGTAAAGCCTTACACACTGTTCTTGTGGCTGCTGTAACAAATGCCATGAACAGAGTGCCTCAGAAACAATAAGCAATCGTCCTCAGGGACTGGCCCCTGCTCCCCTCAGAGCTCCTCATCTCCCCCAGCTCCCTCCCACTGGTGGCTGTCAGTCCTCAGTGCACCTTGGCTTGCAGCTACCCCTCTCTAGTCTCTGCTTCTGTCATCAAGCGGTGCCCTCCTGTGTGTTTGTCCCCTCATGGCATTCTCCTCTACCTCTGTGTCTGCGCCTAAATTTCCCTCTTCTCATAGAGACACCAGTCATAGGGCCAGCAAGGTAGCTCAGCAGATTATGTCCTGCCTAGGCAAGCACAGGGACCAGGATTCAATCCCTGGCACCCCAAGCTACACTGGTCCTGCCTCTGGGCATGTTGAGCTAGGCACCAAGAATGAGACCAAGCATGGTAGCACACACCTGTAATCTCAGCACTGGAGAGGCTGCAAACAGTAAGATCACTAGGAGTCTGAGCTGAGTAGTGAGACTCTGAGCCAAATACATTAAAAAAGATACCAGTCATGTTAGAAAAGATTTCACCCCAGTGATGTCATTTTTCCTTAATTATACCTGCAAATAACCTATTTTCAAATAAGGTGACTTTCACTAGTTATTAGAGATAAGAATTTCAATCTATGTGACTGTCCCTATTTCCATCCCTGAGTCTCCTCGGGAGGCTAAATCAAGAGGAGCAGTCCATGAACATCAGAAAGGATGCCCAAAATGGTAGGCGAGGTAGCTCAGCAGACTAAAGTGCCTGCTTAGGCAAGCTTAGACAAGTGCAGGGACTGTGGCTTGATCCCTGACACTACATGCAGCGCCAGTCCTGCCCCCAGGGTGGGCTAAGCCGACCACAGAGTCTCCTCATAGTGGTTAGCGACATAATGCCAGCACTGGGGAAGCTAAAAACAAGAGAATCACTAGGAGTCTGAGCTGAAAACCCTGTAACAACCAAATATATTAAAAAAGAAGGAGGAGGAGAATAAAGAAGACAAGAAGGAAGAGGAGAAGAAGAAAGAAGAAAGAAGAAAGAAGAAGAAGAAGAAGAAGAAGAAGAAGAAGAAGAAGAAGAAGAAGAAGAAGAAGAAGAAGAAGAAGAAAGAGGAAGAGGAGAAGAAAGGAAGGAAAGAAGGAAGGAAGGAAGGAAGGAAAAGATGCTCAAAATCTTTGGTCAAGTAATTGTGAGGGTGACCTAGATGGGGAGAGGCCAGGATCTGAGTGAGTGTCCTCTTTCCTCGCAGGCACTGCACCCTTTTGGAAGGTCACAGCAGGAGGAAGGGCTGCACAGGAAGGAACTCTGTCTTGAGAGGGGTGCATAGCATTATTAGCAGCTCCTCAAAAGTGAAGAATGCAGGGCCAGCCAGATAGTTCAGTGGATTAAAGCACCTGCTCAGGCAGATGCCGGGGTCAGGGCTTCCATCCTCTGCCTGCCATGCCAGCCCTGCCCCTGGGGTGCACTGAGACTGTGATTGAGACTGGGCGTGGTGGCACATACCTATAATCCCAGTATTAGGGAAGCTGAAAACAGGAGAATCACTAGGAGTCTGATCTATGTAGTGAGACCTTGTAGACCCTGTGGACTTAGGCTGCTCTAAAAAAATACAAAAATAAAGTAAAAAATCGTAGGCCCCAACCCAGAACAACCAAATCTGATTGTTTAGAAGTGGGGGCGGGGGGGGGGATGGGGATTCCTCCTGTTCTCCAGTGGTCCTTTGATAAACACTGCTCTACAGCTTGGTTTCCAGCACAGGGTCTACCTTGCCTCTTTAAAAGTCTGAAGGAAGAATAGGCTCCAAGCGCACCCCTCACAGAAAGGGCACAGGTGCCACATGATGGGAGGGGGATCACTGCCTGGGAAAAACAGAAACAAGACTGCATTTCCTTTGTTGTAAAAATCTGCATCTCTGAAGTGCCCATTTGATGATTTCAATGCTACACTTCAAACTCCAAAAGAAATCTGTTCTCTCCACAAGCAGCACTGTAACTCTGTCCTTGTCCTCACCACTGGGTCAAAATACCTGACACCCCAAATTAAAGGAGAGGTTTATTTTGGCCCACAGGTTTAGAAGATGTAGTCCATAGTCAGCCGACTGCAAGGCAGGCATGGCATGGAGGAAGGGTGTGGGGAAGGAAGCTGCGCCTATCACGGTGGTCAGCAGGCAGAGAGCAACAGGAGGAGTCGGACAAGGTGCTAGAATCTTCCAGGCTGAGCCCTCAGGAACCTGCCTCTTCCATGTAGCTCTGAATATTATGAATGAGTGTGGGATGATCCAATCGCTCTCCAAACTCCCTACCTCTGAATGCTTGAGGCTTTTGGGGGACATTCTCTGTCTAAACCATAACAAAGGCATTTCAAAAGAGCTGTCATGTCCTGAACTTTTCTTCCAAAGTCTGCCCTCTAAAGGCCACTGATATGGCTCAGCGACATAAGTGCCTGCCTAGTAAGCACAAGGTGCTGAGTTCTATTCCTGGTACTGCAAAATAAATAAATAAACAAAGTCTGATCTCTAAAATTATGGTTTATAATGCATATGAAGGAGATACAGTATAAGGGGTATATTAGAATTGAGAGGAAGATAGGGTTCGGATGCAACCCCAAAAGTTTCATGTTGCTATCTTAGTTCTCCAGCTGGGAGTTGGGGTTAGATCAAGCAGAAGGACCTTGGTGAAGATGAGTAAACTACTGCTTTTCTCATGGAAGCACACCACCTCTCTCCAGAGTTCGATCCCCCTCTTTTTTCACCTCATCGACCCATTTTCCTTGTGCATTTGTGTATGCGGCCTGAAATAAAAAATATGCCAGCACTCTGCTCTTGGAATTCCCAGCCTCTAGAGCTATGAGTCAACAGCTACCTTTAGCTTATGAATTACCAGTCTTGGGGATTCCATCCTAACCATAGAAATCAGATTAAGATGGGGCATTGTTTAGATTTGTTATTGGCAAAGACATGTTATTTGGGACTCAAATATTACAGAAGAACACCTGAGGGTTTTTTTTTTTAAATGTTTATCAAAAAGAACCATCAGGGTTGGGGGGGAGGGGAAGAACCGTCAGTTACAGATGACTCAGTAGCTCCTCACAGCAAAGGCAAGAATCCATCACCCCCCTGCCAGATCTCTGCGTGCAGAGAGGCAATAACACAAGACTCACTCACAGGCAAGCTGCTACCGAAGTGCTGGGCCAGAGGGAGGGAGGGGTCTGACTTTGAGGGGTCTCAGCAAATCCCATCTTGCCACTGGCCCCAGGAACTGATGGAAAAAATAAGAGAGAAAGAAAGGAAAGGAATCTATTCAGGACAACTATGCTGAGAGGACAAGGAGAATGGGGCCTTGTCAGCCTCACCTCTGGTATGCTAACAAGAGCTCAGTTATATAGGAAAGAGAGGCAAGAAGCTTATAAAATCAAGGGGTCCTGGTCAGAGTGTGTCTGGTTGGTAATGAGCTCAGGATGGGTCAGGTGGGGCTTTGTTGTGGTGAGAAAGTCATTGTTGCCCAAGGGACAGTTTCAGCTTTGTCACCAGATGTTTATCCATCAGATTTCTTGTTCCTGGAAACCAAGGTGACTTCAACAGAGAGAGTCAGAGAAAGGACAGGTCAGGGCTGGGGAGATAGCTCAGGGGCACAAGTGCCTGCCTGGCAAGTGCAAGGTTCTGAGTTTGATCCCCGGTTCTGAAAAAAAAAAAAAAAAAGGACAGAGAAAGGACAGGGCAGAAAGAGAACAGAGCTGGCCAGAGAAGGCCAAGGTTGTGCTCTTGACTTACTTATCCTTTGGGCATTAGGGCAGGCCCAAGTGAGAAGTCAAGGGCTTTTAGCAGAAGAAGCTTCTGGGTCCTTGTGGCATTATCTGCAAGAAAATAAAAATGAAAGAATATTGGAAGGAAAATAGCGAAGATTTCAAAATTGACAAAAGACATTACTGGATATACATTCAGTAGAGCAATACCAGAGTCATCAAGTTCAAAATGGGCATGTGTCTAGGACGAGGCTATTTATAGCTCTATAAATAGATGGACATTAACTTGTAGAAAATGGACAGCAATGCAAATAGTGCTTGCTTGTAGAAAAGCAAGTTGTATCCAGTAGAATGCAATTGGTTTTCATGCCCTAATAGTCTTCCATGTATTCATAAACAGTGTCTGCTTTCTTATCTATTCATATATGTGTGCTCATTTGAATTCTCCTCTGAACACGTTATCACATCTCTCTGACTCCCTTGTTAATTACTAAGCTATATAAAATCTCTGACAGATCCTTTTTTTTTTTTAAATTTGGACAAGAGTAACAATTGTACCTTATT
>PVKN010016171.1:7117-18139 GCA_004027915.1 Capromys pilorides
TTTTTTTTTTTTTTTTTTTTTTTTTTTTTTTTTTTTTTTTTTTTTTTTTTTTTTTTTTTTGCGTTTTAGGGAAGAGTCTACAGGGTGTTCAGAGTTTCCTCGTAGTGATTCACCTGTTTACTGTCTCCCAAGAGCTGGGATTACAGATGGGCCAACATGCCCAGTCTCAATTGTCACTTCAGCATACCTTGGGGGCAGGGCTGGCAGGACAGGCCCAGGGATCAAACCCTCAGTCCCTGGGCCTGCTTGCAGGTGTTTTAATCCACTGAGCTATTTGGCCAGCCCCTAACATGCGGATGTTACAGAATGCCTTGGGAAATTAGACACTGAGATCTATTTTTAAAGGAAGGACTTCTCATTTAAAAGTGGCAAGAAGAATTCTATCCCTAGAACTTAAAACTCTAACTTTGGGGGCCTCAATCTCACAGTAAAGTGGATGTGACTCTCAGGACTCCACAGCTATCTCATTTGAATATCAAGTGCCTAGGATGCCCAAGGATGTCAAAATATGGGAGCTCAGAACTCTACTGTTGCTGAGTGGGGGTTCCATCAGCATGCTCAGGGCCTGCACACTTGCTTGTCGTGGAATACAGGCAGGTGCTGGGGGAAGCTGAGGTGAGGCAGGGTGAGTTCTGTTCCATGTGCTTTCTGACTGCTGTGCTTCATTAGGCTGTAGTGAGCACGCATATTCCCAGCCAGCTCATGGTGGACTGTGCCTACACCTCTGGTGCGTGGCCTTGCCAGCACTGGCCATCTTCTGTGGACAGCTGACCTCCTGCACACACAGCAAGCACTTGGCCATCCTTCCTTGACAGGCTTATGTGTAAGGAATTGTGCCTGGATCATTCCACCCCCTCGAAGTAGCTATGCTTTGGAAGACTGGACAGCTTTCTCACAGCCTGGCTGTATGAGCACAGAGGGACAGGAGCTCCTTTCTGAGATCCCCCAAGCATACAGGTGTGATTGAAAAATATGGTGAGTGTTTAATTTTTAAAATTTCCTACAGTGAAAGACACATTGCCATTAATCCTCCTCACTACCCCCCCCCCCCACTTCAAACACACTTAACCCATTGCCACTTTCTGAAGCAGTTCTGGAAGTGGAAATTATTTTCAGAATTTCAAACATCTGGATTAGTTAGCATCAAAATGCCTGGCCTTGGGAGAGCCACCGGCACTAATTATCGTGCCATAAACAGCGGATGGCAAAGAAGAGCAGGGGATGGGTTTTCTATGCTAAAATGAGATACAGATTCTAAGGTTCAAAGAAAGGAGCTAGAAAGGAAACAGGCAGGCTTTGTGTGAATGAAGAAAATGCTAGTTCCTGTGGAAGAGTTTTTATTGGGGTCTTGACTGTTAATTTGCACTGGCTTCCGTGATGTGCCATGGATACTTCACAGTCTGCCTTGGATGATACAAGGGAAACAGGGTTAAAATGAATGACAACTAATGAAAATCACATTATCTAAGGTGCTAAAATTTTTTCTAGGCAGAGCTCAATAGCATAGCTCAGTGGCAGGAATCCCTGTGTTCCACCACAGTGCATAAGCAAGCAAGCAAACAAACAAGTGCTCATCCTACGAGGCTCTTCCACCAACAAAGTGCTTAACCTACCTCATCCTCCCTCAGTTTTTTTCCCTTAATTTAACAAGGAAAGTTCAGTGCTCGAAGACGTATCTTTGGGGCAGGCCAGAGCTGGAACCATGCAGGACAAATCCAGCAGGCTAGATACAAGCATTCAAGAGTCTGATACAAAGCTGAGGGAAGGGGCCACTGTATTAAGTGAAATTTCCTGCACTCACTAAAACAAAGTTTCTTCTAACAGTGGAATGGGCTCACAAAATAGAATCTAAATAGAGGCATGAAACAATAAAGCAAGTTGCACTTTCGCATGACTAAGTTGCAGCCTCAGACTGAACCCTACTGTCTGTATTTATGACGATAATGACAGTGATAATGACAGAAGTGATGGATAACATTTCCTGATGGCTGACCATGCATGAGCCTATGTTCTAAGCGTTTTGAGGGTTATTATATTGTAAATACTATTTTTTGCCCATTCATGGAAGAAAACTAAGCCACAGAAAGCAAGATTGTCCAAGGTCAAAGGTCACATGAGCCCTAGAGACTGACCACAGACCTCAGAGTGGAATTCATGATAGGTCACTCCAGGACTGCAGAGATGAGGCAAATGTGTCAGAGATTCAGGTTGATTTAGACTTATGAGTGGGTCATGGCAAAATTGCATTTGAAAAATTTTTTTAAAAAACTATACTTTCTGGACATAGCCAGCAAAAGACATTTAGAAAGAAAGAATGCAAACAAAGCTCTTCTGTGACTACCTAAGTGAACTCAACATTGTCATAGAAATGAGCTCTGGAGTCAACTGAGAGCACTCTGTTCTAACCATCCCAGGGGAGGGACTCCAGACCTTATCTGCAAAGAGTTGTTCAGTTGGGGAAGGACCGAAATTTCCATGATCAGAGGGAAAAACCATCACACATGCCCAGAAGGAGAAGTTTTTTGTTTTAACTTAATTTTGAGACATTCCAAAGAGTTTCCTGAAGAATAAATGCTCTCTGTGCATCTCCCAACTTGTCTGTTGAGAAATGGAACCTTTGGCAGTGAGTAAACTGTCACATGGTGGCTGAGTGTGGGCAGCGAACTTGTGAAAACAGGATTGGACTTTACAAGCTGCAAGAGCGCAGGCACAGCCTGCTCATTGCCCTGTCATGTGCCTCAGTAGGGGAGGGGGCAAATGAGGAGGGGAGGGAGGGAGAGCTGGAGCCACAGGCATCTCATGCTGCCTTGGCCCTTAAGCTGCATACTAGCCTTTACTTTAAAAAATGTTCTTGACAGAGTCCCACTAAACCCTGCCTCATCCTCCCAGAATGCTGGGATTACAGTCTTGCTCTTTCCCCACCTACTGCCCCTGCTTTCTTTAAGGAAAGGCAGTTGCCAGCAGCTCTACCCTTCAAAATCTCTAATTACAACCTTCGGGTAGGTGAGCCAGAGTGAGGCAGGGCAGGCTTTGTGTGAATGAAAAAAGTGCTAGCTCCTGTGGAAGACTTTTTATTAAGGTCTTGACTGTTAATTTGCAGGCAAGAAACTGATTTTAAAGTGCACCTAATAATACCAAAGACATAATCTCTGAAGTCCCTCCCTATATAATAAATGGTTTCCTCTCACCCACTTGCCTTTTCTTTTTCATCCTAGTTGGGTGATTTCTGTATGGTGTTCAGTACCTCATGCATGTAGATTCCAGTAACAAGGAAGTACATTGAGAAAAAGAAATAAAGAACACATACTGGCAGCTGATCTCAAATATTTTTTCATGTTGGGACTCATTTTTCTTTGCATTGGTGTTTTAGGAGATTTGGTTACTATTAAGTGACCTAATGAGGTGTGCAAAAATAGACTTGATGACAGCAGAAAAGCACCGCACTGTGTGGCACGGGCTCCCTCTGAAAATTCTGCGGTGAATCGTCCATTCCACTTCAACTGCCCCTCCTCCAGAGCAAGTCCATGGTCCTCTGGCCTGGGCCTCCAGGGTGCTGGGGGTGCTGGTGTATGCCAACACTCCTGGTGTGTACTTAACAGGTTCTACCAGGATGTGGGCCTTGGACTGCCATGGCAGAGGGATGCTCAGATTGATTTTCCCATGATTCACTCAACACTTGCTCAGCATATTTTCCTCTTCATTTTTTCACTCGTTTCTCTACTGATTTTTAAATGTATTTTATCATGTTATTTTATTTTTTAGAGTTTTGTTCATTGATTGATCTTATTAATACATGTTTGCAGTACATAATGTTTGTATTCCTCATGTGGAGTGGGGACACATATATAACACCTCCTAATCACTTTTTCCCTCTCTTTCCATTCCCTTTTCCCTCCCTCCATCTTTTTTTTCTTTTCCTTTCTTTTTTTTTTAACCAGAGATCACACTTGGAACCTTGTGCTTGCTATGCAGGTGTCTATGCCATTGAGCAACCCTCCTTCCATCTCTTCACCTCCTTCCCATTTAAGAAAGGCTTACCTCACTATTTCCTATTATCTAGCTTTTATTTTGCTCTTTATGTATATTTTGAGTTTCTCATATAGGAGAAATCATGAAGTATGGTTTCTCATGTGTTTGATTTCTTTCATGCTCATGTGTCTTATTGATTTCACTAATAACATGGTCTCGTGGTGCATCCATTTGTTTTCTTGAGTCACAATTTTACTTCTATCCAGCTGATCATCTTAAATATTACACTGAATTTGGTAAAATGTAGATCTAATGGTGGCTCTCACTCTCTGAGCACACAGACTTGGGAAGCACACAGACACTGCTATCATCAGATCAGGACTCCTAATACTAAATACAGCTCCAGACATTGCATGAAAAGAGAACGTTCTGAGTGCAAATGTTAAAATACAGAACCAATGTTAAAGCAATGTGAAGCCAGGGATTTGGGGGTAAAAACTGAGATCTTGTGGTTGGGGTATCCATGGTTTTGATAAGTGTAGGACATCTGCTGTTTGAGGACAAGAAGTAGCATCATCAGGACAGTAGAGCAAATGTGGTTATAAAGGGAGTGAGGAGCTTACAAAGGTCATTGACTGTGGCTCTGGTCACAAGTCTCTAAGGTAATGAGTGGCTGCTCTTCACCATACCAGATCTATGAATGGAGAGACAGCTGCAAGATCCAGCTTGCTGAGGATGGTCAGAAGCAGGAACATTCACACCCACAGCAGGTGCCTCTTCTCTGTTCTGAGCCAGGTGCTGGTTCATCTGCTTAGTCCACGGCTAATACTTGTAGCCAGAAGACATGGGGTCAAGTCATGTCTTGACCCCCTCTACTGAACCATCATGATTAGAAAAGTTACCCTCATGGCAGGTGCCAAAACACCAGCCTGGTCAGCCATAGGACCCTGTTAAGTAGCATTAACTGCAACAAGGATTAGCAATTGAAGAACAGTTCATTGTTAGCATCTTCCCCAAGTGGCAGCTGGTTTGGAATGTTCTGAGTTCTGAGAAAGCCTATAAGCCACACAGAGCTCTGGTCACTTGGAATGTTCACCTACTCATCAGGAAGGATGAGTAAGAGGCAATGACAGTGAGTAGATATGAGGGGAGGACAGCTAGAAGGTAGGCTGTCTGTTTTCCTTCAGCAGGCTTTCCTTAAAACTTAGTGACTTCAGATTGGGTTATGACATGGACTCTTGACTCAGGCATCAGTTTCCTGAAGGAAACGCTAGAGCAATAGAATTTGGAGAAGAGGGAAGATGCTCAGGTTCAGGTTTTCAGGGTATGATGTAGAGGATTTTGGTATTAAGGAAGCTGTGGGAACCAACAGTTGGTTCCAGGGAACCAACTACATTCCTGTGTTAGATGCCCCATGCATGTTCCTGCATGTACTTGGGTACTTCTACATGAACTATATGGGTACTTGGGAGTACCCATTCAAATGTCTAAATCTCACATTTCTGACTATAAAGTGTGAGTTACACCCCTTGCCCTCTCTACCCTTCAGGTCTGATGCAAGCTTGCAGGAAATGATAAGTGTGCTCCATAAATATACAAACCCAGTGTAGGAGTGCCCAACTATACAAGACAAATTTTAAAACCATAAAAAAAATCAAGTCAGCAATAACACAGTTGTAATGGAGTGGCATTAAATTCAACTGTCACAAAGAGATAGATCAACTAGGTAAAAATCAACAACAAAAATAACAGAACTAAATGAAACTTGTAAGGAAATGGACTTAGTAGAACTTTACAGAATATTCCACCTAACAACATCAGAATATGCATTCTTCTCAGCTGCACATGGGATGTTCTCCAAAATGGATCATACACTAGCACATAGGACATGCATAAGTAAACACAAATGAATTGAAATTATCCCATGTATGTTATCTGAACATATCACAAAGAAGTTGGAACTTATTGGCAAAAGAAATTGGAAAAACTCCATAGACACATGGAAAAACACCCTCCTGAAAAATCAAAGGGTTACACATGAAATTAAAGAAGAAATTAAACAACATTCACAGTCAAACAAAAATGCACATACAACTTACCAGAACCTGTGGGATGAAATAAAAGCAGTCCTAACAGGGAAATATATAGCAGTGAATTCTCATATCAGGAAAACAGAACAAGCCCAAATAAGCTTTATGTTGTATCTCAAGCTTCTATAAGAAGAGTAAGTTAAGCACGAAGTCCAAAGAAGGCAGGAAATCACAAAGATTAGAGTAGAAACTAAGTCAATGAAGACAAGGAAAACAATACAAAGAATAAATGAATTAAAGAGTTGGTTCTTTGAAAGAATAAATAAAATTGATAAACCTCTAGCCAACCTAATCAAGAAAGGAGAGAAAAAAACCCAAATTCATGCAATAAGGAAGGAAAAGATGAAATCACTACAAACTCTAGAGAAATTCAGAAAATCATCAGTATCTACTTTCAAAATCTTTATAGTCTCATAAGATGGAAAACACAGAGGAAACAGACAGTGTCCTGGATACATATGAAATGCAAAAGCTGAGTCAAGAAAACATACAAATTGAGTAATCCAATAATGAGAAACAATATTGAAAATGTAATTTAGAAAAAAAAAAACTACCAACAAAAGTGCAGGTCCTCGTGTATTCATAACTGAATTTTATAAGAAATTTAGAGAAGAGTTAATGCCAACTTTTCTCAAACTCTTCAATGAAATCAAAAGGGAAGTAATTCGCCAAAACGTTTTCCTAAAGGTAAACATTACCTTGATACCAAAAACCAGAGAAAGACCCAACAAAAAAAAAGAAAGAAAGAAAGAAAAAAGAGAACAACTACAGGCCAATCTCCCTAACAAACATACATGCAAAAAGCCTCAAAAAGATACTGGCAAACATAATGCAGAAAATCATCAAGAAGATTATATACCACGAATAAGTTTAATTCATCCCTGGAATGCTGGGATGGTTCAATATGTGAAAATCAATAAATGTAATACACTGCATCAACAGAGCCAAAGACAAAAATCACACAATCATCTCAACAGATGCAGAAAAGGCTTTTGACAAAGTCCAATGCTCATTTATGATAAAAACCCCATAGAAAATTGGTACAGACGATCTTCACCTCAACCTAATAAAAGTCATCGATGACAAACCAACAGCCAACATCACACTAAATGGACAAAATTTGAAAACCTTCATTTTAAAATCAGGAACAAGTCAAGGATGTTCACTGTGACCACTATTTAAAATAATTCTGTCAAGCTCAGTGAGGACTCAGGACAGAACAGAATCTGTGCTGTAACATTCTATGATTCAGATCAGGAACTCCAATTGCGACTACACCCACCATTGAGACTGCCCACACAGCAATCAGGGCCATGCAGCAACCAGGTAAAGACTGTCCCAGCCCACTCCAGCCCCCGAACTCCATTTGAGACTACACCCGCCATCCCAACCACTCACATGGTGAACAGGGTCCCCCAGCGGACAGGTAAAGACGCTCTCAGTTCCTTCCATCCCCCAACTCCAGCTGGGACTACACCCAACATCTGCACAGTGACCAGACAAAGACTCTCCCAACACCACATGCATTCCCTGGAGCCTCGACTCAGCCCACACTCCTGACCCATGAAACTTGGCGGCAGCCAGCAGATCAAGTTCCAACCAACAGCCAGGCATGGCTGGAGGAGAACAAGCATAGTGGATCCAGACCCAAACTTCCATAGGCACTAACAGCATAACTTCACCAAAGTGCAGACATCACTGCTATACAAAATGATAAATTTGAGGCAGCACCAGACCTGCCAGGTGAGGGTCCTCAGGACCATGGCCAACACAGCCTAACATCACCAGGCAGCGCCAGGCTCACCAGGTGAGGGCCCTCAGGCAGCACCAGGCCTGCCAGGTAGTATCAGGCCCGTCAGGCAGTGCCAGACCCGCCAGGCAGTATAAGGCCCACCAGCACCAGGCCCACCAGGTGAGGGTTCTCAAGCCCACCGCCAGCACAGCCTACTGTCATCAGGCAGCATCAGGCCCACCAGTGCCAGGCCCGCCATGTGAGACATCCTCTGGCCCACTGCCAGTGCAGCCTATCACCCAGTGCCAGATCCCTCAGGTGAGTGAGACCCCCCTCCCCCGGCCTACAAGCAGCTCAGCAGTTTCACAAACCCGGTCTGAAGGAACAACCCGCAGGCACGCAGTTCTGCAACAAAGATCACAGCTACTCAGAATGATACAGACAAGGAGCAAAACATAAACTCAGGTCCCGAGCCCACCTGAAACAAATACAGGACTCACTACCATACAAGAAATTGGGAATCACGCAGCTGAAATCTCTGAATTCATAGTACCTGAAGTAAACAAACAAATGCAGAAATGTATGGAGGAACTCAGATTGGAGGTAAACTCTGAAGTTAAAAAAATCTTTGAAGTATTAGAGACTGAAGTGAAAAAACAGCTGCAGAAAAGCATAGAGGGAATGAGATCAGAAATAATTTCTGAACTTGAAAAAGTCAATTCTAAATTAATAGCAACTAAAGCAGAACAACTGTAGAAAGGTAGAGAGGAAATGATAACAGAAATAACCTCTGAAATAGAAAAAGAAAGGACAACTATAATGAAGTAATAGATCACATTTAAAGGAAAACCAATCAGAATAATGGCAGATTTCTCTTCACAAACCATGAAATCAAGAAGAGCATGGAGCAGAGTGCTTCAAGTCCTCCAGGAAAACAAATTTCAGCCCAGACTGCTATACCCGGCAAAACTCTCTTTCAAGTACGAGGGAGAAGTGAAATACTTCCACACAAAGGAACAACTAAAGAATTTCATGACATCAAAGTCAGCACTACACAGTATACTAACAAATATTTTAGAGAGGGACCAAAAGACTTGAACTCAACACATGTGAACAGAAAGATTCCACCAAACAGGACAACCAATTAAACATAGGAGAAAAAGTGGTAAACAGTAGTAAATAAAAGTCATGTCAATAATAAGACAATACATTTCAATTATAATCATCAATGCAAATGGATTCAATTCTCCAATTAAAAGAAGTAGACTAGCAGAATGGATAAGGAAACAAAACCCAACAATATGCTGTGTATAAGAAACACACTTAACTCATAAAGAAACTTATAGGCTAAAAGTGAAAGAGTGGGAAACAACACTACATGCTCCAGCACCTCAAAAAAAAGCAGCGGTAGCAATCCTCTTTGCACACAGTATAAACTTCAAACCAAGATTGATCAAATGAAACAAAGAAGGCCACTACATACTGGTTAAGGGAAAAATTCAGGATGAAGAGGTAACACTCATAAAAATGTACAAACCCAACACAGGAGCAGTGAGTTATGTAAGACAAATCTTAGTGGACATAAAAAATCTAATATCCAATACCACACTCTTAACAGAAGACCCTAACACCCTCCTATAGGTCAAAGATAGGTCAAGCAGACAAAAAATCAGCAAAGAAGTAGCAGAACTGAAATAGAACTTTTAATAACTGGATTTAGTGGACATACACAGAGTATTCCACCCAACGACTTCAGAATACACATTTTCTCAGCTGCACATGGGACATTTTCAAAAATAGACCACATATTAGTCCACAGGTCATGCTTAAGTATATGCAAGAAAACAGAAATTATTCCATGCATATTATCTGACCACAGTGCAACGAAATTGGAAATATATAGCCAAAGAAAATATAAGAACTCCAGAAATATATGGTAATTAAACAATACTCTTCTCAGCAACCAGTGGGTCACAGATGAAATTAAACAAGAAATTAAAAAATATCAACAATTTAATGAACATTCAAACACAACCTACCAGAATTTATGGGATGCAATGAAAGCAGTGCTTAGAGGAAAATTTATAGCTTTGAAATCACACATTAAGAAAAAAAATTGGGAACAAACAAATACTTTTATGCAGCACCTAAACTGACTAGAAATGAAAGAGCAAACAAAACACAAAGCCCAAAGACGGGAGGAAATTATAAAGATTAGAGCAGAAATTAATTCAATGGACACTAAGAAAACAATACAAAGAACTAATGAATCAAAAAGCTGGTTCTTTAAAAGATTAAATAAAACTGATAAACCCCTAGCTAACCTCATCAAAAAGAGGAAAGAAAGGACTCAAATTCAAGCAATAAGGAATGACACAGGTGAAATTACTACAGACCCAGCAGAAATTCAGAAGATCATAAATAGCTACTTTGAGAATCTTTATTGTGACAGAATTGAAGACACAAATGAAATGGACAGGTCCCTAGAAAAGTACAAGTTACCAAAACTGAATCAAGAAGATATAAGAACTCTCAATAACCTGATAACATCCAATGAAATCCGAAATGTAATAAAAACCCTACTGACAAAGAAAAGTCCAGGACCTGATGGAGTCACCATTGAATTCTACAAGAAATTTATAGAAGAAGTAATCCCAATACTCCTCAAACTCTTCAGTGAGATCAAAAAGGAAGCAACCCTTCCAAAATTATTCCTAGAGGCAAGTATTACACTGATGCCAAACCAGAGAGAGATGCAACTAGAAAAGAGAACTACAGGCCAATTTCTCTCATGAACATAGATGCAAAAATCCTCAACAAAATCCTCACCACTAGAATACAATAACTCATCAAGAAGATTATACGCCATGACCAGGTAGGATTCATCCCAGGGATGCAAGGATGGTTCAATATAAGCAAATCTATAAATGCAATACACTATATCAATAGAGCCAAAACCAAAAATCACATGATCATCTCAATTGATGCTGAAAACGCCTTGGACAAAGTCCAACACTCATTCATGTTCAAAATCCTACAGAAAATTGGAATAGAGGGCCTCTACCTCAACCTGATAAAAACCATCTACGACAATCCAACAGCCAACATAATACTAAATGGGGAAAAACTGAAGTCTTTTACTCTCAAATCGGGTACAAGACAAGGATGCCCTCCATCACCACTATTAGTCAATATAGTTCTGCAATCATTAGCTACAGCCATCAGACAAGA
>PVKN010016172.1:0-18048 GCA_004027915.1 Capromys pilorides
ATTTATTTATTTATTTATTTATGATCAGCTCAGCCTGCCTGGGGGCTGGGGCTGGCGCAGCATGTGGTGCCAGGGATTGAACTGCAGTCCCTCCAGTTGCCTAAGCTTGCCTAAGCAGGCGATTTAGACCACTAAGCTATCTCGCCAGCCCCATGGGTCCACAATTCTAAAATCATAGCAGTGATAATCACTACCCCCAGTCTGTGACACAAGCAGGTAGACAACATTCAACATTGCAAGTGGTAGTTACTGTGTGTTAGAACTTCCCACAGTATGTCTCCCAGTGCACACATAAGTCATTGCATGTGCTATCAATTTCATTTCCTTTTACACAATTTTTTAGTTTTAAATCTGTCTACCAAATCTTGACTCTGACATGTGTTTTTTGAATCACTACACCAACATCGAACTATTCGAATAAAGTCAGTTAAAAGCTTCTCAATTTTTTTTTTTCCTTTTGAGACAGGGTCTCGCTATGCAGTTCAGGCTGGCCTAGAGCTCACTTTTATAGTCCAGGTTGGTCTCAAACTCACATTAATCCTCCTGCCTCAGCCTCTCAAGTGCTGGGATTACAGGTGTATGCCACCATGCCCGCAAAGCTTCTCAATTTTTTTTCTTTTTTTTCTTGCTGGACCGGGGTTTGAACTCATGAGACCTTGCACTTGCTAGGCAGGCACTTGTGCCACGGAGCTATCTCCCCTGTTCCAAACTTCTCAATTTTTAAAATATGAATATTTCAAAATTATTGATAATATTATTATTTCTTATTAAAAATTAAAAAATTCTTGGTAAAGAACAGTAATACTATAAAATATTATAAGCAAATATTGTTGATAAGCAGATGAAGCAAAATGTACTATTTCTAAATTATAAAACAAGTTCCACTAGATTTAGATAAAATGAGATAAGTAGAAGTTTTCTACGCTATTTAATCAAGTTAGTTACAAGGGACACATTCCTAAATATATAATATTGTGACATTGTTTATTTTGAAAATTTTAAGCATTCAGCTTAAAAGGTGTTTCTTCCCAAGAAACTGAACTTTTCTATCAAATGCGCTTGATCGAATAGGAGAGTTGGGTTCATAAAATGGATTCATTGCAAATTTTATATACAAATCATTAATATCAGTAAAGAAGTTATTTTTTCCATCTTCTTGTTTTATATCATGAAGCATAATAAATCTCATATGGCCAGCAGTGACAAATGCTGACACAAATCACCCACTAAATTTGTCTACAGTTTTCAAACACATGTTGTTTGAAAGCCACATGTTTTCATTCACAAGGTCAAGTGCAGCATGAGCAATGAACTGATTAAGATGATGCTGATCATCTTTGGATTTTGCTTTCTCAGTTGGCAAAAATTCCATTTCAAAAACTGGATTATCATGATGGCCAATGATTACAAAGTAGAAGCTTCCAGACATTGTCTTTAATATATGGTTCCTGGGGTAAATGGAGAGAATCCCTGTCTTTTTGAGACAAGGTCTTGCTATGGAGTTCAAGCTGGCCTTGAGCTCACTCTGTAGCCCAGGCTGGTATTATATTATCTTATATTATATTTATTATATTATGTTATATTATATTATATTATAGCCAGCTCAGCCTGCCCTGGGGGTGGGGCTGGCGCAGCATGTGGTGCTGGGGATTGAACCACGGTCCCTGCGGTTGCCTAAGCAGGTGCTTTACACCACCGAGCCATCTCACTGGCTCCTCCAGGCTGGCCTTGAACTCAACAACAGCCTTCCTGCAGCAGCCTCCCAAGCCTAAGATGCTATTGAAAGTGATTTTTTAAGAAACAAACTGGGTATAGTGCTATATGCCTATAGTTCTGGCTACATGGGAGGCTGAATCAGAAGGATAGCAAATTTGAGACCAGCTTAGGCAATTTAGTGAGACCCTGTCTCACAAAACAAAAAGGGATAGGGAAGTAATTCAGCAATAGATTGCTTGCATAGCATGTGTGAGGCTCTGGGTTCAATATCCAGGGCCACAAAAATTGTGTTTATTTATTTTAAGTTTCAATGAGAGGATATCCAATAATAAAGACATAAAATCACTTTGTCACTTAATAGTTGCATAGTATTTCCCTGAGAAGATAGAGTGTACCATTGCATGAGTTACCAGGTCTCTATAGCGAACAGCTATCTGCTGTTTCTCTACCCTGTAAATAATGCTGGGGTGCCTTTTTATGCACTTAAATGCTGTCGTTTCAAAGGTTTCCTTATGTCTGCTGTCAGGACAGCAGGAGTGAGGGTGAGTGGAAGATAGGATTCAATTTGTCCTGGTGGAGGAGCTCTTGGGAAGGTGTCTGAAACTACCTGGAGATGACCTTACCCTGACCTTGACTGAAATCCACAGAGCAGCAGCTGTCACATCACCTGGGGAACTCGTTAAACAGACTTCCAAGCCACACCCTGGAAAGTCTGACTCAGTTTGGGGGGGTGTCTGAGCATGTGTGTTTTTAACAAGCAGGGCATCAGGTTCTGGAAGTGATGGAGTTGTCAATGTGGAGAAATGTGGACTTAGTAGAGGGAGATAAATGTTGTTCACTTGGGAAACAGAAAATGATGTAGGGAAGCAGTAAGGAAAAAAAATAATTAGATGTCTTTGTCTTCCGTCACCCAGCGGATGAGTCTTCCCTGTGCTTTGGTTGGGGGCTAAAATAATGAAATAGCCTTTGTGCTCCTGATAGACACACAGAAAGACCTGTATCCCCTAAATTAGCATTGCCTGCCCACCCCCCAGGCTCAGCATTATTTGGTTAGGAATCTGGGGTCTACAGGAACAGCTCAGCACATTCGCTGGCCCAGCAGCAAGGCTGTGGGTGCTGGCCGGGAGAGGGAAGAGCTGTGCCAGGTTCCTAGGCAGAGACTCGGCAGAGACAGCCGTGGCGGCACTGCTGATGCAAGGTGGGGGTGACATCAAGTCTTCAGCTGGTGTAGTGCTATGGGGACACTCAGGGGAGCATGAATTGGTCCAACTGCTCTGAAAATAATTTCATCCAGTCATTCCACTTCAGGGTATCCTTACCAGAAAGACACTTACACCTGGGCTCCAGGAACCCTAGACATCCACAATGTTCTCAGCAGCACTGATTAAACTATTAAAAAAAAAGCTACAAAGAATACAAAAGTCCTTGTACAGGTGAACACATTTTGATATATTCTCACAATGGAGTGCCATGCAGGGTAAAAAAATTGAATGAACTGTACACACATCGCGTGCAGAAATGTAATGAATGAAAAAGTAACTCACAAAATAAATGTATGTTTATAAAAATAAAGTGGTCTGCCAAACACAGTGACTTATTGTATGGAGATCTAGGTGTAGAAAAATATAAAGAAAAGTGAAAGAAGCCCATGCTATGGTGCATACTTGTAATCCCAATTGCTCTAGAAACTGAAACAGCAGGATCCCAAATTGAAGGCCAGCCTGGGCAATTTAGCAAGATCCTGGCTCAAAATACCAAAGGAGCCTGACGTGTTGGTGCACACTTACCTGTAATCCCAGCACTTAGAAGGCTGAAGCAGAAGAGTTGCTGTGAGTTGGAGGCCAGCCTAGGGTGCATAATCAAATTCAAGGCCAGTCTGAATTACATAGTAAGAACCTATCTCAAAAATGAATGAATGGGGCCGATGAGATAGCTCAGCAGTCTAAAGCACCTGCTTAGGCAAGTTTAGGCAAGCACACAGGGACTTCGGTTCGATCCTTGGCACCACATGCTGTGCTAGCCCCACCCCCAGGGCAGGTTGAGCCGACGGTAACATAAAATAAAATAAAAGTGAATGAATGAAAAAGTGAATGAGGCTGGAGGTGAAGCTCAATGGTAGAGCTCTTGCCTAGCATATGCCAGGCGCTGGGTTTGATCCCCAGTGCAGAAGAAGAGGAAGGGGAGCAAAAGATATGGAACATGCCAGGTGTGGTGGCACATACTGGTGATCCCGGCTTTCGAGAAGCTGAGGCAGGAGGATCAAGGCCAGCCTGACTGCACTGGAGACCTTGTCTCACCCATCCACCGCTCCCTATTCAATTCCATCTTCACCCTCCCCACTTCTCTTAGACTGTACCTGTACTAAGTCATGGCCTCATCTCTTACCAAATTGATGAAATGTCCAGCTCATATGGCATTTTACTCAGATGTCACTAGGACTATGCATGGAACATTGTTTTCTGAATAAGAAAGAAGCCCCACTCACCTTTTCTTATCCTACTGCCTCCAAAGCATCGCAGCAGCCATTTTTTTCCCCACCTGTTAGCTCCTCATCTTCTGGATCTCTAAACCTCCTTCTAGGTGCTGCTAAGCTTCTTTCTGCTCCTTCTCACTACTTGTGAATTCAGCAACTGGCCCAGGGCCCTCCTTTCTGCGTATTTCCTAATCCAAAGAACATCCACCCTCTGGAAGAATGGCACAGTGCCTGAGGTAAGATTTGCCTTGGACAATGCCATCGAACAGACTCTGGGATTCAAAATAGGTGAATTCCTATTCTCTTTCCCCCTGCCTAATTGTGTGGTTTGGGGCAGCTCCTCAACCTCCCTTAGCCCATTTAATTGGCTGAGACGTAGATTCTTATTTTCTGAATCATTGATGGTGCATGTGGTGGCACACACTTGTGGATCCCAGCACCCAGAGGCTGAGGCAGGAGGACTGCCACAAATTCAAGGCTGGCCTGGGCTTCGTAGTGAATTCAAGACCCTCCTGGACTACATAATAAGACTGTCTCAAAAAGAAAGGGACTGTTATGGTTTGTGTCTAGATGTCCTCCCAAAGCATCATGTGGTCATGGGAAGCAGACTTTTCAGAGGTGGCTGAGCTAGCCTACATACAATACAGTAGTCCCTCACTATTTGGAGCTCGACTTCTGCAGACTCACTGTTTTGCAGATTTTTTTTTTTTTTTTTTTGTCTTTTTGAGACAGGGTCTCGCTATGCAGTTCAGGCTGGCCTTGAGCTCACTTTTGTAGCCCAGGCTAGACTCGAACTTGCACCGATCCTCCTGCCTCAGCCTCGCAAATGCTGGGATTATAGGCATGCTGTTTTGCAGATTTTTTAAAAATATTAATCTGAATTATTTATTGTGGATTTTTTGCTATATCAGGGGATTTTGTAGTAGTGTACAGTACTGTATATGTATTTATATACATAGTATTTATGGCTTTAATGATTTTTGACAAAATAATTTCTTTTTTTCCCTCTGTATTTAGGACAGAGTCTACAGGGTCTACAGGTTCTCACTGCATAGATTGGACTCATAGTGATCCAACTGTGTTCAGCCTCCCAAGCTTTAGGATTACAGGCACACACCACCACACCCAGGGGCCAGCATGGCACGCTGGGCATCGAATCTGGCTGCTGCACTCTGCCTAAGTAGGCACTTTAGTGTGCTGATCTATCAGGCCGGCCCTAATTTTTTTTTTTGTGCGGGGAATCAAACTCAGAATCTTGCACTTGCCAGGCAGGTGCTTATATTGCTGAGCTATATCCCTGGCAATTTTTTTAAATATATAAAAATATATTTAAAATGTTCATTCTAAGGGCCAGCAAGATAGCTCAGTGCATTAAGCACCTGCTTAAGCAAGCGCAGGTACTAAGGTTTGATCCCCAGCACTATGTGCCTCACTGGCCCCATCCCTGGGCATGCTGAGCTGGCCAACCAGACTGGGCATGGTGGTGCAGGTCTGTAATCCCAGCACTGGGGAAGCTGAAAACAGGAGGATCACTATGAGTCTGAGCTGTGCAGTGAGACCTTGTTCCAAATGCATAAAAATGTTAATTCTAACATATTGAAAGAAATATTAAATCAAAATAAAATACACTTTATAATATATATTTCTTTAGTGAATGAATGCATACTGTACCATATAGTATAGATAGGTTGTTAAAATTATGCAGGTTTACGAGTTTAGAAAATGATTAAGAACATTAGAAGTGTTTTTAAAAATGTGGGAAAGGTTTATAAGAGTATAGGAAGGGTTTATAAAATCTTAAAATATATATAAATACTAGGACTGACCAAATAGCTTAGTGGATTAAAGGGCCTGCAAGCAGGTGGGGGAGGGGGTGAGAATCGGGAAAGGGGGTTTGATTCCAGTGCTGGCCCCGCCCACATGGTGTGCTGAGACAGCAACTTGAAACTGGGTGTGGTGGTGCGAGCCTGTAATCCCAGCTCTTGGGACGCTGTAAACAGGTGGATCATTACAAGCCTGATCTAGTAGTGAGACCCTGAACACCCTGTAGACCCTTTCCTAAAATACAAAACAAAACAAAACAAAAAAACTAAAATATTTATTTATTTACTAAAATATTTTGCTGCTTTTCACTTATTGTGGAGGTTTCTGGAACATAACTTCCCCAATAAGTGAAGGGCCACTGTATATGAGATTGGAAGAGGCTTGTCTCTTTCTTTCTCTCCAATCTTGTTGCTTTTGCTATTTTCCTCCACCATGAACAGTTGCCCCTCTACCATGTGCCACCCTGCCTTTGAACCAGCCAATTATAGATGGAAACATCCACAAACTGTGAACTAAATAAACCTTTCTTTCTTTAACTTGTGGATGTTGGGCATTTTGTGTCTGCAATTAGAAAAGAAAATAAGACAGGGACCATGTAATTCAGCTAGTTTTACCCAGTTGTCTTAGAGATGAAAAAGCAACGGTTGGGCCATATGGAGACATGGATGGTGTCTTAGTTACTTTTACTCGTTGCTGGGACAAATACCCGACACTCAAAATAAAGGAAAGAAAGATTTATTTAGCTCACAGTTGCTGGAGGTTTCAGTCTATATTCGGCTGGCTCAAGGCTGAGTGGAACAGGGCAGAGGGTATCCAGTTCATGGCGGCAGAACAACCAACTCCTCTCGAGCAGAGAGTAACAGCTCTTTAAAAAGTCTCTTTGTGCTCAGTCACTCTGACGTGGGCCCATTGTGCTCTAGGGTGGAACCAATCATACCCCAGGATGGGCCCCTGATCCCGCTCTAGGAAGGAGCCAATCATATCCTAGGCAGGCCCAGATCATGCTCCAAGGAGGAACCAATTGTAACACATAATCCTAGTGGATCATGACTCATGTCTCAAACTCTAGAAGTCCCCGCCCCATGATTGCATGAGGCTTTCGGGGGGACAACTAGACATAAACCATAACAGATGGGCTATGGATGCTTAACTATGCAGTGACAAATGGTGGAGCAGAATCCAGTCTTCCTGCCTCCATCACCTTGCCTCCTGTCTTAGTTACCTTGTCACAGATGCAATACCTAATACCTACAACCGAAAGGGAGAGAGTCTTATTTTGGTTCATATTTCAGCAGCCTCAGTCCTTGCCTGACCCACAGGCTCCATGCAGAAGCAGCTCTGTGGAAAGGACTGGGAGGAGGAGGTCTGCTCTCCTCACAGTGCACAGGAAGCAGAGAACCAAGGGAGGAGTCCTGCCCTGCCCCCCATGACTCACCTCCTTGGACCAGACCCCACTTCCTAAGAGCAAGTCAGTTACAAAGCCCTATCATCCAATCACCTTCCAAAAGCCCCACCTATAAGTGCAAGAAGCTCTGGAGGACATCTAGATTAAAACCATAACACCTCCTATTGTTTTCTGAGGCACAGAGGTGAGGGAAGAGGACCTAAAGCCATTGCTTAGCCCTGCCCCACTTCTAGCCAAAGTCATGACTCTCACCCCTCAAAAGACACTGTTTATTGCAACTGTGATTGAGAGGTGGGTGATGTACACTTATAATCCTAGCAGGAGGCTGAGGCAGGAGAATTGCTGCGAGTTTGAGGCTAAACCCTAGGCTACATAGTTTGAGATCAGCCTAAACTACAAAGCAAGATCCTGCCTCAAAACAAACAGAACTGTTTTGAGTTTTGACACTCTCTAAGGGGTCAGAAGAGTTTACTTACCTGACATCAGGCCCATTATGATCTAGGCAAGCTGAGACTCAGGAGTCTTCTTCCTGTTTTTATTTTTGTTTTTGAGGCAGAATCTCACTGCCTAATTCAAGCTTGCTTTGAACTCACTCTGTAGCCCAGGCTAGTCTCAAACTCACAGCAACTCTACTACCTCCTGAGTCCTGAGATTACAGGCTTACACCACACTTAGTCCTTTTTGTTTTTGTTTTTTGGGTTTTTTGAAGGAGGATCACACTATGTAACTCACATTGACCAGAAATCTGCAGCAATACTGCTTCAGTCTCCTGAGTACTGGGATTATAGGTGTGCACCACCACACTGGGAAGGACTCTTCTTTCTACACAAGGCTTGAAGGGGGAAGAGGTAAGGATTGAAGGAATTACAACAAAGTTCGACCATGAGCCTTCCTGTCCCTCAGAACTCATGCCTTCTTCTTGCAGGGGTTGGATGGGCTGTCATGACAGAGGCCCATGGGGCGGGCCAATGCTCCTGATCCCATCCAGGGGGAATTTGCAAACAAGTGAGGAAGAAGGAGGAAGAAGTTTTTGCTCTGGTTCTTCTTCAGCCAATGAATTGAAATTTCATCTGTGAAATGGAAAAAATGAGAGGTGAGACTGAGCTGAGTTGGATTAATGAGGCTGCCAGGAACGCCTTTAGTGGACACAAACAAAGATGCTGGAGGCCCAGTTTGGGCTCCTGATCTGTAAGGTGGCAAATGGAAGGGCTGGGACTTCCACTCCCACTGACATGGCCTCTGCCAGCCTAGCCATCAGCTGTCATCCACTCCCATCTAAACCCTAGCGAGTCTCAGTCCAGGAGCAACGATTCAACTAGAGCCAAGTAGAGCTCTTGGGACACTGTAAACAGGTGGATCATTACAAGTCTGATCTAGTAGTGAGACTCGGAACACCCTGTAGACTCTTCCCTAAAATACAAAACAAAACAAAAAAAACTAAAATAATTATTTATTTACTAAAATAAATATAACGTCACTACTTTGCTGCTTTTCACTTATTGTGGAGGTGTCTGGAACATAACTTCCCCAATAAGTAAAGGACCACTGCATATGAGATTGGAAGAGGCTTGTCTCTTTGTCCTTTGAGTTTTCAGTATCATGAAATATGTCTGAGAGTTCTTTTAATAGGAAAGTTTTTATTGTTTTTGTTTTATTAGCATCATTTCTTCTGGGGCTATGTTTATGTGGTGAAAAAGTGGAAGATGGCCCCAGAAGAAATGATGCTTTCATATGATGTTGTCATTGTTGCAAAACCAAAGTAAAGGTTTTGCTTTCTTTATTATTCACATGTGTTTATAATCTATAAAAGCACATGACTATAAGACAGAGAAGGGCTCCTTTTAAATTGAATGTTGAAGTATTCACAAGTCCAAGTGAGATCTTAAGATCCATTCACAGGTATTTACAAATTTGCAGTGGTGTTTATATTACAGTGTACAGAAGTCCTTGAGCAAGGTCATATCTTTTAGTCACTAGCAGGGCTACTGTAGGTACCACAAACTTCAGCCCTTACATTCAGTTGTAAAAGAAATGCAGCTTGGGGGCTGGGGAGATAGCTCAGCAGTGTAAGTACCTGTCTCGCAAGCGCATGGTCTGGAGTTCAATCCCCAGTACCACAAAAAAAGAGAAAGAAAGAAAGAAAGAAAGAAAGAAAGAAAGAAAGAAAGAAAGAAAGAAAGAGAAGTAAAGAAGAGAAATGCAGTTTGGTGTTGAGAGGTCTCCCAATCCAGTGAGTTATCTACAATTTGAGAAGGAATTTGTTGGGGAGGAGCACAGGGCATCCTGGCACTGTTCCCATTAGTGCTAGTGACTCTGTTGGCTGTTTTTCCCTGACCCACTTTGTGCAACAAGACTCACATCCTTAGAAGCAAGGAGCAGGCACTCCCTCTCAGAGGACCCAGGGCTCACAACTCTTTCTTTTCTTCTACTCCCCTGGGTGCCTGGGTTGTGTGAGGATGGGGAGACTGGTATGTTTTTAAAACACACAACGTGGTAATGCATGGATTTTTTTTAAAGCATGTTAAATACCAGCATACAACACTGGATTTCATCACTTCACACTTTTACAGCAGTAATAAATGTAAGTAGTATTGCAACAATGACAACATCGTATGAAAGCATCATTTCTTCTGGGGCCATCTTCCACTTTTTCACCACATAAACATAGCCCCAGAAGAAATGATGCTAATAAAACAAAAACAATAAAAACTTTCCTATTAAAAGAACTCTCAGACATATTTCATGATACTGAAAACTCAAAGGACAAAATGTGGGAAGCTGATCCTAATTTTACAAAGAGAAGCTGGCATATAGCATTTCTCTTGCAGTGCATTCATGAGTCTCTGTTTCAATCCTTAGCTTTACAAAAAATATAAAATAATATAAAAAATAGTGTAACAGCTCACCAACTAGTAGACATATTGCTTTTTCTGGTAAGATGGGGTTAGCAAGAGATGACACTACTTAGCTGGGTGACACATACCTGTAATACCAGTTTTTGGGAGACTGAGGCAGAAGGGTCACAAGTTCAACCAGACTATCCCTTTGTTATGGTTTGTGTCCAGTTGTACCCCCAAAGCCTCAAGCAGTCATGGGGTGGCTTCTGGAGTTTGTGATTGATTATTGTAGATGTGGGTACTGCATCCACCCTGGGGTAGGTAATATGCATTACAATGTAAGGAGGGAAGAGAGGCTAGCTAGCTACCTGAGTTGCTGCTACTCTCTTTGCACTTTGCCCTTTGTTGCTGCCATGAACTGCTGCTCTCTGTCATGTGCCACTCTGCCTCGGGGACAGCTAAGCATAACCTGCAATCTGCACTGACTGTGAGCTAATAAACCTTTCCTTCCTTCATTTTGGGAAGGAAGGGTATTTGTTCCAGCAATGAGAGAAGCGTAATCGAGACATCCTTCTTTTATTTTCTTTCTTTCTTTCTTTCTTTCTTTCTTTCTTTCTTTCTTTCTTTCTTTCTTTCTTTCTTTCTTTCTTTCTTCTTTGTATTGGGAATCAAACTGAGGACCTTGTGCTTGACAGACAGGCGTTGTGCCACTGAGCTATATACCGGACCTCTCCCCTTCCCTCCCCTCCTCGCCCCTCCCCTTCCCTACGTTCCCCTATGCAACCCCCACCCCTCCTCTCCCCTCCAGTCCCTTCCCTGCCTTCTTTCCTTTTTATGGTGCTGGAGATTAAGCTCAGAGCCTCAGGCAATCTAGCCATGTGATCTACCACCACTGAGCCACACCCCTCAGCCCTATACTGGTCTTAAAAGTTCAAATAAAGAAATAAAACATTTTAAATTTCAGTTTTCAATGTTTTTTGGAACTGGGAATGAAACTAAGGTGCTCGCACTTGTCAAGCAGGTGCCATGCCACTGAGCTATATCCCCAGCCTCACTTTTTTTTTTTTGTGAGGTAGGGTCTTGCTACACAATTCAGGCCAACCTGAACTCACTATGTAGCTTAGCCTGCTCTCAAACATGTGGCAGTCCTCTTGCCTAAGGCTCCTGAGTGCTGAGAATGTAGGCATGTGCTAACACATCTAACAATGTTTATTTTATTTTTAAAATTATAGAGACTGGACATGGTGGTGCATGCCTGTAATCCCAGCTCTTGGGAGGCTGTAAACAGGCTGATCACTATGAGTCTGATCTAGTAGTGAGACACTGAACACCCTGTAGACTCTTCCCTAAAACACTAAAAATAAAAAATAGATAAATAAAATTATAGTGTACTAAATAATCACTAACTTTATAGTGTCTTAATTATTTTTCTTATTATTGGGACATGTCTGACACCCATGAATTAAAGAAGAAAGGTTTATTATAGCTCAAGGTTTGTAGGGGTTTCAGTACATAGTAAGCTGGCTCCAAAGCAGGGCAGTATAGTGAAGGGGCATTACATAGGAGAAATGGTCCATGGCAGGGCACGTAGGGGGCAGCAGCAGCAGCAAAGAAGCAACAACCTCCCTTTCCCTTTTATCTCTTCCAGGCTACCCACATTTTTGGTGACACCATCCACACTCAGAGTGAGACTTTCCATTTCTCACACCTAAAACTGTGATGAACCAATTAGTGGACTAATGCAGCACCACACCCTTAATCCCAGGATCACACCCTTAATCCATATTGACACATCCTAGATCCAGCCACCTCTGAAAAGCCCCATGGGTAACCACATGAGGCTTTAGGGTGACATCTAGACGCAATCGAAAGGTTGTAAAAACTACCATATATTTTCTTGTTGATAGCTAAGATGGCTTTACATGGTTTCAGCTTGCATGGACATTTTTTACAGTTCTGTATTACCAGACAAAGCAAAGACAGCTGGGTAAGCAGCTCCTAGAAGGCTGCTGTCTTCACATCTAATGCTTGCACTTGAAGTCTGAGGGAAGGCTATTGGTAGAGTAAGAATAAACTGGAATTCACCAGCATGTGTCAGAGCCTGTGAGGACAGACAGAAGCCTACATTAGTTTTGGCTGCCTTTAATGTTGGTGGTGTGAAGGTTTTGGAGAAGCCAAGGTTCTCCAGACCAACATGTAGCACACGAGTCAGAGAAGCTACAAGAACATTCATTGGAAGGTGAAGCAATGCACAGCCAATGCCTCATGCTGAAGTGAGACAGCAGTAAATCGCAACACCCATGGGCTGTTGCTTCACTTCCACACTCCAAATCCCCCATGGGCGTCTCTGTTGTGGCCGTGCTAAGCCGGAAAGACACAGAAGAGGGAACTCTGGGAGTCATAATTCAGCCTAGCCACCCACTATGTTTCCTGCCTATGAAAAAGGATGGTTTGCATTTGGCTCTGGGTTCAGACTTCCTGAGTTTGAGTTGCAGCTTCTTTATTTCAAGCAGCTGTGTGTCTAAAGTAAATTTCTCAGTCTTTTTGTGTCCCTTCTTTACAAAGTGAAGATATAACAGTAATATTTACATGATATGATTTGTGTGAGGTTTAAATGAGATAATACATGTAAGATATTAATATAATATTGACAACTTGTCAGTAAGGGTTGGCCTATTGGAATAATTTTGATAAACATTAGCTATTATTAGTTATGTGACCTTAGAAAAGTCATTTAATTTGGGGGGGGGCTTCTGTTTTGTTCTGTTTTTTCATCCTAAGGTGGGGATAACTGCTTTCACAGATATATGTTGAGAACCAAGTGAAATAAATAACATAAAACATAGATGAATATTATATCAATTATATCAATAATATATCACCTGGTAAAGGTGATGACCAGTATTCTTGTTCTTTCTGGCCTCCAGATTGATGATTTCTCCAGTGACTAATCTAAAGCTCGATTTTCGCTTTCAGGAAAGTGATTTTTCAAATATATTGCATTATCATGCTAATATTATCATGTTGTATGTGGGAAAACTGGCTTAAAACTATATGGCATTCTTGGTCTTTTTTTTTTTAGGAGGGATACCAGGAATTGAACTCATAGCCTTGTGTTTGCCAGGCCGGCACTGTGTCACTGAGCTAAATCCTCAGTTTTATATGATATTCTTTTATATATTCTTATAATTTTTCTGTGATGTAAAACTGCTCCAAAAGATTTTTTTTGGCTGGTCTCGAACTCACTGTGTAGTCTAGGTTGGCCTCAAACTCATAGCAATCCTCCTGCCCCAGCCTCCTAAGTGCTGGGGTTATAGGTGTGCACACCGTGCCCAGCTCAAAATTTTAAATTTTAAATGGAAAAAATGTAATCTAAAGAGATAAAGAAGGGGCCAGGGAGATAGCTCAGTGGAATAAACATTTGCCTGGCAAGCACAGTGTCCTGAGTTCAATCCCTGGTTCCGCAAAAAGAGATAGCTCAAAGGTCTAAAGCGCCTGCTTAGGCAAGCTTAGGCAACTGCAGAGACTGTGGTTTGATCCCCAGCACCACATGCTGTGCCAGCTCCACCCACAGGGCAGGCTGAGCCAGCCATAACATAAATAAAAAATAAAGTTTAAAAAAAGAGGGCCAGCGAGATGGCTCAGCAGTCTAAAGTGCTTGCTTCAGCAAGCTTAGGCAACCACAGGGACCAAGGTTCAATCCCCAGCACCACATGCTGTGCCAGCTCCACCCCCAGCACAGGCTGAGCTGGCCATAAAATAGATAAATAAATAAAGTTTTCTTTTTTTTTTTTTAATTTTATTGATTTATTTATTTGTTTGCTTGTTGTGTTTGTTTGTTTCTTTATTTATTCATTTTGTGGCTGGCTCAGCCTGCCCTGGTGGTGGCGCTGGCACAGCATGTGGTGCCGGGGATCGAACTGCAGTCCCCGCAGTTGCCTGAGCCCTCCTAAGCAGGCGCTTTAGAGCACTGAACCATCTCACCGGCCCCCAGTTTTCTTTTTTTTAAATAAAGTTTTTTAAAAAAAGAAAACAAAAAAAATTTAAAAAAAGAAAAGAATGTGGTCATCAAGCACGTTGCCAGCCCCACTTCCAAACTTGCTGATTCAGCAGCTCTGATGTGGGGCCCATTGCTTGCAGTTCTAACAAGCAATGTACAGAAGGCGAGAAGGGATCAGAGGACCACACTCTGAGGACTGAATTCAGACTCCACAGGTTTCCTGACTTTTCCCCTGACAAAGCCTCCATTCATCAGGGCCATTGTTTCTTGGCTCCCTCAGCCATGACATCACCCAACATTTACCTGCCAGGTAAGAATGAGGTAACTGATGACTGAGAGTCTCTCAGGACAGAGTTAAACATGGCCTGGAAAATCCCTTCGGCTCTCCTCTTCTTCTCCAGTTTCTGCCAGAGCATGGAACCAACCATGATTTAAGAAATACATACATATTCATATGTAAATAGCTCTTATTAAATATATAATATAAATGCTTATGTTTCATTATAAAGAAATACATGGTATAGAAGAAAATTAGAGAAAATAAAAGGAAGAAAAAATAATTAATGAAAGAAGACCATTTAATACCATGTTGTATTTACTTTCTCAATTTTATTTCTCCATGGCCAGGCATGGTGGTGCCCACCTGCCTATAATCCCAGCATATCTGCACCATCCTGGTGGGACATTTGTCCATGAGGCTTGTTTCTTACCTAGGCTTTGCTCAGGAATTGAGGTCTTTTCAATTCCCAAGCACAAGGCATTTATTAACCTACACATGGGCCAAGTGCATAGTTCTTGACCCTTAGTTTCTTTTTCAAACTTACCAACTCTCTTCCCTTGAATAGAGTTATTGGTCTATTGGTCTTCCCTCTAATGGAGTTACAAGTCTACATTATGCTGCTGCATAATAAAACCTGATGCTGGGTGTATTTGTCAGATTTCCTGTGCTGAACAAAATACCCAATTTTTTTTTTCTATTTTAGTAAGGGTCTACAGGGTCTCAGTACATAGGTAGGACTCATAGTGATCTGCTCAAATTCAGCCTCCCAAAGAGCTGGGATTACAGGCATGTGCCACCACACCCAGTCTCACTGTCTTACAGTGCCTAGGGTGTGGGGGGCTCGAACCTCTGACCCCTGTACCTCCAAACCCTGCATCTGCCTAAGCAGGCACTTTAGAACCGCTAAACTATTTGGCCGGCCATAATACCCAATGTAAAGTAGGAGAGGTTTATGCTTTTTTTTGGTTCCAGGAATCAAACATAGGACCTTATGCTTGCCAGGCAGGTATTCGTGCCTTTGAGCTATCTCCCTGGCTCCAGGAGAAGTTTATTTGGCTCACAGCTTCAGAGGTTTCAGCGCATACTCACCTGATTCCATAGCTGTGGGTGTGAGGTGGTGCAGACATTATAGCTGAATGTTGGGGTAAAGCAAAGCGGCTCATTTCATGATTGCCAGAAAGCACAGCACAGGGGATCAGTGCCAGCAAGTCAGACAGCCTCCAATGGCCTGCCCACAGAGAGCCACATCCAACTGGACCCCACCTCCTATTAGTATACTCAGCTGTGAACACTGGTGGGTTTTGATTTGTGAACCTCCTGCCTCAGCCTCTGAGAATGCTGGGATTGCAGGCATGTGCCACGAAGTATCTTTGTATAAGGAAGCTGTGATCATGAACTCCATTTTCGTAATAATAGCACTAAGTCATTCTGAGGGTGGAGACTCCATGGTGAAATCACCTCTTAAAGAGCAAGCCTGTGCTGGGGCTGGGGGGCATAAGCCCATAATTTCACCCTGGGGAAGCTGAGACAAGAGGACCATTTCGAATTCAAGGCTAGACTTGGTCTCTATAGTGAGTTCAAGGCCAGCCTGAACTACACAGTGTGATCCTGTCTTAAAAAATGAACATTAAACTTAAAAGATCATACCTGTAATCTTAAATCCCAGCATGTAGGAGGGCAAGCCAGGAGGACTAGAAAATTTGAACTCAACCTGAACAACTGAGAATTTTATCAAGACCCTGTCGCAAAAATAAAACCAAAAAGGTTGGGAATGTAACAGAACAAAAATTGTAGGTTTAATCCTCAATGCAAGAAAAACAAATCTAGCACTTGAAAGGCTGAAGCACAAGGATCTCTGTAGACCAGCTACAGAGTGAGCCTGGGCCCTTCCTTTTAGGTCCTCTTTTTTCTCTGTCTCCTTCCTCCCTGCTTCAGATGTGCAGCTTGTATGAGATGCACCCTTCTGTCAACCTTGTGGCTTCACCTGTTTGCCTTGGAGCTAGCAGCTGAGCATGGACTGAAACCTTTGAAACCACAAATCAGTCCTCTTTTTAATTTAATTTTATTTGTTTTGAGACAGAGTCTTGATATGTAGTTCAGATTATCCTTGAACTCACTTTGTAGCCCAGGCTGGTCTTAAACTTGAACTCACAGCGATTCTCCTGCCTCAGCCTCCCAAGTGCTGGAACTACATCCAGAAAATCAGTCCTCTTTAAAATTGCTTATAAAAATAAATAAATAAATATAAAATTGCTTATGTTGGGCACCTCATCACAGTGACAGAAGGTGACTAAGGCATCTCTCTGTACTGCTGCCTTGGATATGGATCCCAACAAGTCAACTTTGAAGGACACGAAGCATAGCCATGTCACATCTGGAGTAGAAGAAGAGATTATTTTTGGTTATCGTATCTCCTCCTGAATCTTTCCATATGCACTTGAATATATAACCTGTGAGTTTAAAAGCTGAGGTGCTCTTTACTTTGTTCTTTGGTTCTGTTGTAGCAACTCTTCAGGAGGTGGTCCTTACACCTGCCAGCACAAAAGAGAAAGGGACGGAGCATACAATTATATTAACTGATCGGCTTGCATCATCAGGAGCACTTCAGAAGTTTCTCAGCACCAAATATCACCAGTGACCCTTGCCAGGGTAGTGCAGGGAGTCATGTGTGCTATGTTTGAGCCAAGGCCTGGCATCAGCAGGAAGGAAAGATGAGACCCTGGAAGCTGAGGGTAGAGGGACAGGTGGTTCATCAGCAGAAGAGAAGGCTGCAGACTGATGGTGTCTAAACAATGGTGGCACTGTGCAAGGAGCCGGAAGTAATCCCTGCTTCTTCTCACTCAGCAAACAAAGATGAAGAGAAGGCTCTGGTGCAATAAAGGGTGCCTTTTCTCATCCTTTAGGGACAGAGCAACCACTGCCCAAGGCAATTGGCTTACTTAAAGAGATTGAATAGAGGGCCAGGAATACAGTTCAGTGCTGTCTGGCATGCATAAGGTTTGGTTCTGTTGTAGCAACTGTGATGCTGAAAAAAACAAAACAAGAAACAAGTGCAAGGTCCTGAGTTTGATCCCTCCCCCCCTACACATGCACACACACACACACACACACACACACACACACACACACAAGAAAGAAAAGAATCTAACAGACCATCAACGTGTCCTTTATGTATGCATAATTTGGATATTCTCTCTAAAAATTTTCCCATCAGTGAAATTGCTAAATCAAAGGATAAAGCTTATACATTATTATTGCTATTATTATTTTGAGTTTTTGAGACTACATAGGGTCTTACTATGTAGTTCAGGATGATCTTGAACTCAGTATCTAGCCAAGGTTGGCCTGAAACTCATGGTGATCCTTCTGTCTCAGCCTCCCAAGAGCTGGATTTATAGGTCTAAGCCTCCATACCAGATAGTTGTTGTACTCAGCATTGAAGATTGAACCCAAGGGTTCTCTCTGTCTCTGTCTGTCTGTCTGTCCTTTTTTTTTTCTGAAACTGGGGATTGA